>JAPFSC010000125.1:0-134265 GCA_030777805.1 Fusarium sp. MBC 364
AGGTATGGTCGTATGTGGAAGAATTTGCAACAAATCCAATACATATATGCCTGGGAGTTTACTTAGATCTACAGAATTTTGAACGCGAGGCTTTACCGCCACGAGCTACGACACCTTCTCGCACAAGACTACAAGAACGCGAGTATGCATGAATTTGTGTTTCAAGCTACAATGGTTTTAATTAACTGGCTATGAGCGTTCTGGAAGACGACACCAAGATGCTGAGAGCCCATCTCCATATCATTTCATTCTGTGCCTAGAGTACCCCAGTGACTTTAGAAAGGCTCGGGTCGGAGAATAACTTTCTGGTTGTCCATATCTGTGAAAGGTTAGATACAAACTGCGATGGAGGTACACTGAGCTTGACTTACCAGGAAGGATGGGACTGAAAAGTCGACCGTCCAGGTACGCAAGTTTTCCCTCTGTAATAATAAGTAAGAATATGTCCAACGATAGATACGGGCGTCATACCTCGAAGTCTGAGCTCAGGACCATCTTCGCCCTGCTCAACTCGAATAGGCTGTATCTGATCCATTTCTCGAATGGGACTCCAGATGACACGCTTGGGCCTCAAGCTGAGATCTTCAACCTAGGAGCGACCCATGACCAACTCGCCGCAGACAAGATGATTTTCAACAATCTCAAAGACTGCGGGCCGCTCGCCGTTTCTGGCGGGCTCAGCTTGGGGACGCTCCTGAGGGTCAGACTTGGGCATGGCGACGGGCATGCCGTCAATGGTAATGGAGAAGCGGCGGGGAAGAGACATATTTAGTGATGGTCTTGTGGTTCAAAGTGATGTTGCTAAATGTGTTGTTGTGGTTTGTGAAGTGGTCAAGTCGAAATAGCTGGGTTCTTTTACCATTCTTATACTTTGGCAGCACCATGATCATCATGAACGTAGCCCATCTCTGTTGTGTCAATTCAGTCTTCTTGACTGCCGATAGATTTCGGAAGATCAGCCTCATTCCATCCTGGTTTTGACCGTATTGAAGGTTCAGGATCTGCATAGCAAACACGGTAACATACGCATAAATTCCCCAGCCCTGGTGTTCCAATAGGCAATTAATTGGACTAATCATGCATAGAGAAACTTAAATACCTGATACAGTTCACTGCTGAGTTGAGACATCATGACGATTAGACATTATTGGCCATTCACCCCCTTCTGTTCCCGATACAAACATGCCTTCATAATGGAATCAATTCCGAACTCGGTCAATACTGAGTGACCGTCCTCGTAAAGGAGTATCAGACTCCAGGAATCTTCTCAGCGAAGAGCATAGATGTTGAGGGAAGTTGAGGTAGTTGCCGTTAACTTTCAGATCTCGGGCCGCCGCGGCGTTAGTGCACGGCATCTAACACTAGCAAATCTGCAAATTCTCCGGCAATCTCACTTCCAAAACTCAATCAATGCAAAGTGGAGAGCTCAGCTGAGCTTGTTACTATGTGCAGACATGATCAACATGGCTGATCAACATGGCTGATCAACATGGCTGACCAACACATGATGACGGCTCCTTATTCAGCTTTGAACTCAAAAAGCAATTCTGTTCAGCCAACATGTAGACCATCAGGTGAAAGATCGTCGGCACGGCACAGATGCCGGATATCGTTACACAGTATCACTGGACCAACTCAACACTTTATGCGGATCCCTTTGATTCACGTTAGACTCTCAGAGCACGAAGACGGATCAAGCTTAGGAAGTTGAGAAGCCATATTTATAAGACTTTTCGAGACACCATGTCCAGCAGTCGAGATCGATATGTTAATTCAATGAGTAGAACTTTTAGTCCCAATAAGAGTCACAGCGGTTCCCTAAATTTCCTGTCCATTTGACAACACCCCCTTTTGAAGTTTGTTCAGGCATGCTAGGTAAGACATGATGTCTTGAAAATCCACGAATGGAACTTGAATCGGATATCGTGATTAGTAAACCTCTCGACCTCTCGTATGTGATTGTGATGGACCTAAACTCTATATCACAACGATCTCCTTGTATATGTCCCAATTCTTCTTTTCTTCTGTCTTTGCACCCCAACCTCCCAAAAGCTTTAATTTCAGGCTAGTCATATGCCACTCGGAGTCTGAGACATACGCCTCCACCTCATTCCACGACTTTGCTTCTTGTCTCCATCTCTCAGCAAGGTTCAAATCCTGTATATACAGCTGGTCATTGTCTAGCGTAGCTTGAACCTTCTCACAGTCTAAATCAGGCAGCTCTTGGTCCACACTGGCTTCGTTAAACAGAAAGGAAAATACCTTCTCTGGAAGTCTTCGTCGCTGAATCTCAGAGTGCACGATCTCATACAGCCGTTGTTCGGCAAAGCGTCCTTTTGTGTGTGAGGTGGGTTCAGACTCAGGTTTCTCAAGGTCTTCTGGAGGCATCCCTGGCATAGGTGTTGAAATAAACCACCCATGCCAGTGGAGCTTGGAGAAAAACTCAGGGACTCCGTGACCAAACGGGAATGCGCGGTTATTTTTTGGTCTAGGCCGAAACTTTGGCTCATATGAAGAGAAGTCTACCGCAGGGTCTTTAGAATTTTGGTACGCTAGCCAATGGAGAAACTTGTTCCACTGTTGTTCAATCTCAACTTCAGTAGGAGGCCTTCCTTCGAAGAATTGGTATGCTTGATTGATACTCCGATCGAATCTCCACCAGAACAAACGTGCAAATTGAGCACCTATGTTTAACAAAGGGAATTCTGCAGCAATCCGCTTCGTGGTATTTGTGTCGAAAAAAGCATAAAACCATAGAAGTTCAAACTGCTCTCGATAAACAAGGTTGAAGAAGACCGTTAGGCTGGTCATATCTCCAGCAGACTTGTACCATGAGTCCAGGTGTCTGTCAAAGTTTGCGTCTAGTCGCCGGTGAGCGATATCAATCGATTGTTGCACCTCAAACTTGGTCTCCCAGATCAACAAACTATTCAGGTTCGTGCTAGATCTAAGATACGAAATGCTAGGTGAGCTTGGCTTCGACAACCAGCGTAGAAAGGCATCAAAGTACTCAGTTTTGAAGTTGTGGTTGTAAGAGGTTTCTAGTAGGTAAGACCGAGCCTCCCGGACTGATTCCGGGGCCGCCAAGGGGTATTTGTGCGCGACAAGCTGTAGTTGTCGGAGTCCTGTCTCGATATTGCAGTCGAGTATGAGTGGTATCCGGCTTTCTGGTGTATCAACTAGGTTCAACGGCGGCAGAGGGATCTGTTTCGATATGCACGCAGCCAAGGGTAAGTAGTGGCTATAAAGGAGATCTCGATCGTGATGCTCTGTCCAGTCGAACCAATGAGATGTGACAGGTAACCACATCGAAGAGTCAAGTACCGTGGTTTCGAGAGATTCTTTTGTTGGTTCCAGGCTCTTCCAGCCCCTCAGAAGGTCGCAAAGGTCGGCCCTGCACTCTTGTTGGATCAAAACCTGTGGACCGTCTACTTTAAGCCAATTCTGGTATATTTTCTTCCATTGCCTTCGGAAGAATTCCAGTGCTTCGTGGGTTTCAGCATTATTATCGCTCTGATGGCACCGCAAAGAATAGGCAAAGCTACGCATCTTGCCTAGAAAGAACGCTTTGTATATCAACCTTCGAAAGTGAACTCGACGTTCCACCTTTCGTTGTTCTCTAAGCGCCAGCCAACATCTGTGTAGGTGCTCCCAGCTTCCTAGTTTAAACCATGACCAAGCCTCCTGTCTATTTAACAGCCACGCCCAATCATGAAGGTATTTGATTGAGTCGACTACGGTCGTCTCTGGAGTGGCAAGCACCTTGTAGTCGCAAAGCCCGACGAACGTATATATATGTGTATCTGCTGCCCTTCGAAGGATCATGAAAAAGTCATATTCATAGATTGAAAAGATGCGGTCTGTCGGTTTGCATCGAGATATGACGTGCAGGGGTATAGACACCTGGATCTGGCCGACTGTTGCAGTGCTCATCCCATCGCTCGTCACTCGGAAGCCATTGGACAGGTATGGAGCCAAAACGTCGATAGCTGCAGCTACAGCACATAAAGAACCAGTTGCGCCATGGACGCGAAATATTTGCCTTCTCGCTCGACCGCCCGATGGCTCATACCAAGCGTGCTTAGATGTTTTGGACCAAGTCCTTTGGTATAGTTGTTGTCTCTTGACACTCCAGTCAGGAACCCATGATGGTAAGCCTGGTATAGAATGGCCCTGGCTGGCCATGTCAAGGACTCTTCCTGCCAAATTTGTGTCCTCATCTGTCACAAGGCTGGCAGCCAACCCTGTATAAACTGCTTGTGATGGTAGTTTATAATCTGGCTCTAACGGTGCGTTCCAGAGTCCAAGTAGTGCGAATACTTTATCCCTTGGATCTGTCGCATGGCATTCCCAGGTGTCCTCAAGTAGTGCTAGAAACGACCCTGTATCATCGATCTGCCTGGGACGCCCGAAGTGCCTGATCCATCTTTTGGTCATCAGTCTCTGTAGATTCGCATGGAAGAACTCCCAACTCATCGACTGGCGATTATACAACACGAGTGCCTTTTTCGCTGAGCCGATCTCCTGGACAACCCATATACGCGAGAAATAAGGGTTCAAACAGAGTTTTTCTGGATCGTCGACTGCTTTTGAACTGTTGTTTATGCAGTCTACGCTAAGGTAGATCAATACGCGGCTGGCTGCAGAGTAGATTTGTCTCATCATTCCAACTTGGTGAGTTCTCTCAGAGATGTCAGACTGGTTGATACAAATAGAGTCAATCCATAGATAGCGATCTCGCTCTTCAAGACGACAGTTTCTTAATGCATCAAAACAGTTTTCTGTGATGGGCAGCATGTCCCATGATCTGCCGATGAAGATCAAATGATCCTTCCTTCTATTGCCGGAGCTTGTGGCCCAAGCATAGGAAACAGCTTCGTATGCGGTGGTGCTATTGCTGCCCTCGTCCACTAGAAACATACTTGGCGTACCACTGTCTGGCTCTCGGCTTTTAAGATCAATGACTTCAAGAAATCCATGCACAGGACTTTCAAAACGTCCTTTCGATAGTCTCAGAACTCGTATCCTGCTTCCATGTAGCTGTGTGTAAGTAGACTCGTTGTGCATGGACCCTTGGCTTTGACTGGTGGCTTGAGAAAGGGAGCAAGGTGTTGCCTGATCAGCTCCATTCTGACAAGGAAGCTTGTCCAAATAACTATTCAAAGCATTGTGTAATGATCCGTTGCGATCACGAGGATAAGGTTTCTTGGTGTATTCCATAGTCGGAGGCCAATTCAAGCGCATGGCGGTCCTCCGAGGGCCGGACGGTATCTTGAGCTCGTCTTGACAATCTTTGTCGACTTCATGAGGAGGGGCCATTTCACCACAATCCATGCATGTCGGTAGGCCGAGGCCCTCATAAATGACCACATCGGGTCTTCTGCATTGTGGAGCGTGCCAGTTGTGCATTCTGAGGTCATTCGTAAGGTGTTTGAAGTTGATTCCGCTTTTTTTGGAACCTCCAGCTGATGTTTTGGGAATCGGGCTGTGGCAGTGAGCATCGTCTCGAATTGGTTAGACTGTGCCCAATGGCGATGACTAATAAATAGTTCTCGGTATATGAATTCTCGACAAGGATGTATGTATGATGCCCATGACTGCTTGTGATGCGGAGCAGTCCCAAGTCAGACGATAAAACTGCTCTGGTAGCCAGCTCAAGGTGAATAAGAATGGAGTGCAAAACTGCTGCAAATCTACGTCCTCGCTTGGCGTAGGAAGGGTCTCGATCGTAAGTGGTACCGCGAACAAGACAACCTATGATCTGTGCTTACCACTTGATCTTTGCGCTTTAACGCAAAAACGAGCCATGGACTAAGACGTCATCTACGTCTTCGGACCCTTCCCTATTGTAGCCTCGGACGATACCATTCCGAACGCTCACACGATCACTCTTGGCCTTTATGTCAGCAAACATTCTCCCAACAAATTCATATCCAGTTTAGCGTAATATGGGGTACATATGTCGCAATTCTGTAGAAGGATTTACTGTGGTCAAGGAACGATCGTAGTGTGTTTTGAAGATGGGGCACGTGGACCAAGCATTCAATCTCCGAGAGATACTCCGTTCGACTACCGTTTCAAGATAGACATCCGATGACGAACAAATAGCCGGGTCAAACGATGTAACTATAATTTTGTATAAGAGAGATGAAAAAGTGAATCAATAGCTATCGTGAAAGAGTACAGTCCTATCATCTTCTCAAACTATCACTCATCATGCTTGGTTCTCTCGTCGTTCTGGTCCTTGCCAGCTTGTCTGTTGCTTCTCCTGTTCTCGAGAAGCGAGCTATTACATGTCTGCGTGTAGGCCAGACCGCCACAGCCTCTTGGACTAACGCTGCTGGCAAGAAATGTACATTTACTGGTGTTGTTGGTAGCAACTTTGGAGCCAACCCTTCCGGATCAGGAGAGTAAGTTTTGACCTCACCATACCCTTTGAACCTGGTTCTGACTTGACAGTTACTCATGTAACGGACGATGTGGTGCCGGCTGCAGTGGGGCAGCTCTAGGCAATGCCTACACTCAGGACTGCTTCTCTCATGATATTTGCTCTTACTTCAACAGTGCCAGTGGAGGCTCTGGGTATGTTACTTCTCTTCAACTTCCAAGAAGGCATCTTCTCACATTTATAGTGACCCGAACTGCGGAGCAGCCTTCAATGCGGCTGTTGATGATACTGCGTTAGGCCTTGCGAACGGCTGCTCTCAATCTAATCCCATCAATGGAGTTGCGAAGCCCAACAGTGCGCCTGTCTGTCAATAGAATTCACATGGATGGAGTCTAGTGTCAGCGTTGGATTTAGAGCATAAATACAAAGGAATACATGTTAAACTAAAATACTCTACGGCGATGACTAAAGTCGTATTGTCAAGGTGTGCCTATGATTTTCTGAATGTTCCTGCTTCGAGGACATCAATACAGTTAACGCCTTCTCTTTCCGAAATCCATGCGATATTCCGTAAGTGCTAGTCTATACTATATTCAACTTCAAGATGAATAGTCACGGTAATATTCTCATAGTGCTTATAACACAGCATCAGAACAATTTGCTGAAGAGAGAACAAGAGACGAAATTTATTGGCCCTCTCATGCAAGCTTAGAAGAGCACTTAGGCTACTTTACTTTAAGTCCCTAAACATCAGAGGATCATCTTTCTCTTATTTAGGTCTAGGTCCTATGGCTTGTGATAAGTCAAAATCGTGATATGGAATACAGATTGTACGCTCATGGCAAAGTCGACATTATTACTATCTAGCTTTCGATGATATACCCATTCAGTGGATTTTTTCTATTTGAGATTTATGAGTGGCCGAGCCTTCGAGGCGTACAGTTGGAACCAGCACATTCAAAACACAGATGTTAGACCTCAGACTTGGTAAAGTTCGAGGCCCCAGGTTACCATATAATATTAGTCCTCAACATTTCATTAGCATAAGGTTGAAGATCTCTATTCATCAACGTGCTGATTTGATTTGTACGCCCTTGCGAACTCGCCTCTCACAAAAACCGAAATAGCATCTCAAAAGCCTATAATAGAACCTTATTTATCATGGAGATCCGTAGGCTTCACAAACACCCAGTTCTTGTTAGCCGTAACCGGTAGCTTCTCCTCCTTCTGAGCGATGGTGAAGTTCTTGATCATGCCCTCAATCTCCTCTCTGTAGGAGTCCTTTCTATCGATCCAAAGATGAATGCCGCCACGCTCAACATTAACACCGTGGAAGATCATGGGACCATCACTGTCGGGAGTATCACCAGCAGCAAGAATAGGCCTCTTCCACTCATCGATGTAGGTCAGGATGGCTGCCCACTTGCCTGCCTTCCAGGTAGCAGGTGCCCAGAGCCAAGGTGTCATCTCGGCATCGAGGTTCTGCTTTTGCACCTTTTGAGTGTAGGCTTTGTCCTCAATCTGCTTGCGAGCTGTGGTAATCTCGCCCTTCTTGGTCTTGAGGAAGAGAGAAACACCAATGACGTCCTTGGCGGGAACGTTGTAGCCGTACTTGGGGTCTGAAGCTACCATTCTGACAAGCTCCTCAGAGGCAGCGCTGACAACGTACACCCTGATGCCGTTGGCCATGAGGCGGTTGTAAAGCTCGACCTGGCCCTCGAAGATCTTGGGAGGGGAAACCTCAGTCTCCGTAAGGACGCCATCCTCGAAGTATGTGGTAGGGATGGTCTTGTTGTATGCCATCAATTCATCGACATAGTACTTGAGCTCCTTTAGTGGAAAGCCGCTGAAGATCTGTGCGGCCCAAGGATAGCACACCGCATCCTCAATCTCACAAAGTCGCAAGTAGTAGCTATATAGCGATTCCTTATGGGTCTTGGTGTCGTTGAAAGGAACGAGCTTCAATGCAGGATCCATGGTTTCTCGTGTAAGAATACCCTTGTTCTCGAGGTAGGGAAGAAGGGACTCTTCAAGATCGAATTGGTAG
Source organism: Fusarium sp. MBC 364 (assembly GCA_030777805.1). Taxonomy (NCBI): domain Eukaryota; kingdom Fungi; phylum Ascomycota; class Sordariomycetes; order Hypocreales; family Nectriaceae; genus Fusarium; species Fusarium sp. MBC 364. The sequence continues at coordinate 8,436 of JAPFSC010000125.1, forward strand.
CTCGTGTTGTCCATGTCGAAAACTGCATATTGTCCCTTGTTGGCATTCGCCGCAATCATTTTATTGAGAGCTTTAGCGGCACCTTCAGGCCAGTGCTTCAATTCGGGACCCTTGAGACCCTTTGCTGGAGCAGCGATGGAAGGGGCGCTCAGGCTTGTCAGCCAAATGGCGTTGACAACAACATTGGTGCTGAACCTCATAATGAAAGGCTTGAATGCTAAAAACAAACAAATGTGAGAAGTTGGGAAAATGCACAAAGAATGTGAGAAACCTGATTCTCAGCCCGCAGCCATCAGCCCGGGCTTCGCAGACGTATTAAAGGGCGGCCTCAGATCGTGTTTCCAAGTTTTGGCGGCCCGACATTTATTCCTTGGTCAAGTCACTGACTGATAAGAAGGTCGAGAGGTAATATCCGGTGGTTGGCCTAGCCTCGACGATCTTAAACTCTTTTGATGCGCTACCCCGCTTGCACGTTGCTTGCGGGGTTTATTGTTGACAGTTCCGAAAGTGAAGCCATCCAGTAAAATAACAGTTGAAACAACCTTTATTTCGGTCTATGGTGGTCTCGATTGAGTAGCGCGATGAGTTTACGATTCTTTTAAGTCTAATCATGACTCTAGTTAATACTCAATTGCTTAAAAGCTGCTCAGCTCGAATCTCAATGTCAGCCACTTGCCTGTCTAGGCCAAGCTATCGAGTGCAGGGGAGGGTTGCACATGTCACTGAATGGCCAAGATCTACGTCACTGAAATTGAACAGGCTTTTACCTTGATGAGGAAGTACAGGCACAGCAACCACGGCGTTCGGCAATTGCCAAGCTAAAATACGATTGAGAAAACGGTTTTCCGATCCTTTTACTCCAATGATACACTATACAAGGTTACACCGCTACCAGAGGCTAAGACTTGACGCGTAAAGTACACCATAACTCCTTATCGCGAGAAAGTTACTTCCAGGGAAATTGGCTCAAGGGTGCTAGCTTCTCACGCTCCCTGCAGGGGCCTTGTCCTGTTCTTTGCCGAAATAATTCAGGAGGTTATTCTTTTGCTTCGGAGGGCTTTTCTTCGCTTGCTTTGCTGGTTCAATTGGCTTTTGCCCAACTTCCAGTATCTCAATAAATTCTTCAAACTCAGCCGTCGGAACTATACCGCCACTGGCCTCTTTATGACCTCGTGCAAAAGACTCTCCCAGCCGCTCTCTTAACGTTGGATCTTTCGCCAATGATGCTTTTTCACGAAGGATTTCGATAATGTTGACAGGCGGATCTCTGCCCCTGGCGCATTTCGGGATGCGACACGAAAAGTTAACCATGCCTGGCTGATAACCCTGGTTGGCTACCAGTACGACCTCGAGTTTAGCTGAACTCAAATGGCCAGCCCAGCGTGTCGCAATCACTGGGTGAACTTGGGCCGGGGAATTGATGCGAAATACTGCGATTCGCCCGTCGGATGAGAATTTCGGAGGAGTACGAGCATGAGCCAAAACGTCCGCGTTGACTTCATCCCTGGCTGCTTGTAATTTCTTATTCTCGAGGATATCTGTAGGTGCTTCAGCAGCTTCCATCGCTTCCCACGCAAGAGGCACATTGTAGGCCGCCGTTCGGCGAGGAGCGTTAATCAGAGAGACAGCGCCGTTGATGGCCTTTTTGGTATACTTTTTGAACATGACCTTCATATCTGGAAAAGGCGGTTCCCACTTGATAGTATTTCCGAGATCGCCATGGACACCCATGGCACATAGCCATCCGCAAGCCTCTTCAACGCCTGGGTGCAAGTCGCGGCATATTTCGTAAGTGAGCAACGCGCTGGTAGCCACAGGCGGACTGTCGCATGCAGTAACGAAAACGGCGTCCATGGGGTGGTCCTTCGCTTCGGCATGGTGATGATCGATCACCAAGGCTCGATGAGGTTCGTCAATAAGAGGCGGTGATTCTCGTGAGCCCTGGTCAAGAACAAAAATGAATGATGGCTCATATGCAGTTATATCCTTGCGCGATTCTTCATCATGAACATTGCGGCCCTTTTTAAGTACGTAAGCTGAAATCAACGCCGGATCAAGACCAAGTAATATCAATGTTTTTCTGAGAATGGCACCAGAACTGAGGCCGTCGGCATCTTTATCAGGAATGATCAGAGTTGGCTTGGAAGCCGCGACACTACCAGGCACGAATATGAGTAAGAATTTTTCAAGATCCAAGCCTTTCCATCACTGAGAGCATGACTTACCATTCACGAATGAAACCCCGTGCAGCCTGCATTTGCTCATTCGGCGCCGGCCATATTATCTCGCCATCCTTATCCCTCCGCGATGGGGTCTCATGATACTCAGGCAATTTATCTCCAGGTTCTGGCGAGGCCTTCGATGACCGTGACTTTTTGGGACTTGTTGTCTTGGTTTTCAATTCCGCTGTCGCTGCATTTCGTTTCATTGCCAATTGTCGTGTGGTGATGAATAACGGTCTATTTCTGGCGACAAAATGAGAAAGAATCCTTTGACCTGAGAAAGCCGATCTGACTGTCAATTTTGATGTAAGGAGACGCATTTTGGCCGTTTTGAGAACTTTCGCCCAGAGCCTTTCATCATAGGTACTCTGTTGAGTGAGACAAAAAAAACACTGTCGTCATAGAAAATCGTGGCCGTGCACCTTCGTGCTCTAGGGTGAGTAAACGCCAGCCACGAACAATCATTTATTTCAAGAAGGCACCGCTAGACGGAAAAGCTTCATGGAGAAGGTTCGTCTATGTTTTATTGCTACTCAAGAGTTCCTTTAAACTCTAGCCGCCCGTAACAGGTCGAAGGTTGGGCCCACCACAGGCGAACATTGCACAAAGAGCCTGATGAAATAGCGACGAAATCCAATTGCAACGGTAGGATATTCATCAGAGAACCTGGACATCACGAGAAACGATCTACATATCGTGCCGTCTCACTCTGTGTAAGCATTTAGACAAAGATGGCTCTGCTTAAGCAGTAGAGTGACGGCAAAGGAATGATTCAGCTTGATCATTGTAGTTGGTAAAAATGCAAAAAGAAGACCTGCGTTTCGCAGGTGGCTGGATCTCTCCCGCCGGGAATTGAACCCGGGTCTCAAGCGTGACAAGCTTGCATACTGACCACTATACTACGGAAGATGAACAATCTGGAGACTGCTGTAGTGGGGGGTTGTTGAAAATCAGTCAGAGATTGGACTCTATATACCCCTGCGGCTTTTGTCGCCGCCCAGCACTCGGAAAACCGACGATGACTAACTCATTTTGCCAATCAGAGCCATCGTTCTGGTAAACATTCTTCCACCGCAAGCCATGACGTCTCGCTACTAACAATTATTCCCACTATCGTCTCCTTAGCTGCGATGGATTTTTAGCGCCAAGGGTGCTTGGCTCGGAGCCTCGGACATAGAAAAGTATATATGTTGTTTTCGATACCAGACAGGATAAAATATGAATTTTCAAATCAATAAATTTTCGGATCTGTAAGAAGATTCCTTCACACATCTTTGCAATAGACAATATGTCAAATTCCGACAATGGAAGCTCACAGTCTCGTGCTGCTGGCAGAGTCTTAGAAGAGCTCGGTCTTGTATCGCTGTACAATTCCACACGCGACATCAAAATCCTCTGCACCCAACGATTCATCCGTCTCTTTGCCTACGGCGCATCTACGCTCGTTCTCGTTGCATTTTTGAGAGAGCTTGATGTTTCGACCACTCGTGTCGGGTTGTTCATGACCCTGACGCTGGCTGGCGACATCGTCATCAGTTTCATCCTTGCCCTGTTTGCAGATGGTATTGGTAGACGCGCTGTTCTAGCTTTGGGTGCGATCTTGATGACCGGTAGTGGTATTGTATTTGCGACTTCAAGCAACTACTGGATATTGTTGGCGGCGGCAATTCTGGGAGTTATTAGTCCTGGGTAAGACATAGACGTGCGAGTATGAGATCGAGGCTAAATTCAATAGTGGTAACGAGATTGGTCCCTTCCGTGGTGTCGAAGAGAGTATCGTCGCTCATCTCACCGATCCTGCCAAGCGAGGCGATGTTTATGCTTGGTACAGCCTATGCGGTACAGCCGGTGGTGCATTCGGATTGTTGTCCTCTGGTTGGGCTATTCATTACATGCGCATCAACCTTAACATGGATGTCGTTGATGTCTATCGCAACGTCTTCTATGGATATGCCGCGGTCGGTGTGCTGAAGCTCATCTCAGCTATTATCTTGAGTTCTGCAGTAGAGGCTCAGGATGAAGCCGAGCAACCACCATCGGCTTCCGAGACAAACGAACAGGCTCCTCTGCTCGCTCACCCTGGTCAAGGCCAAGCTGCTAACCAAGCACCCCCGAAGAAACAACTACGAGCAAAGATATCTCGCGAAAGTATTCCAGTTGTCGTGACTTTGTGCGCCCTTTTTGCTCTAGATAGCTTCGCCTCGGGCCTTGCTCCTCTGTAAGCTCTCCGAATATACTTCATATCTTCATGAAACTAATGAGCACCAGGTCATGGATTACGTTCTACTTCAAATCACAATATCACATCGAAGAAGGCAAGCTGGGTTCAATCTTCTTCACCACCAGCATTATTGCAGCATGCTCAGTTCTGGTGGCATCATCTCTCGCCAAGCGCTTCGGCAACGTTCGAGTAAGTGCCCTGCCTAGTTCGCCCCTGGAATCAACAATTGACGTGACATTATAGACCATGGTCTTCACCCATATCCCTTCAGCGATCTGTCTCGCCTTGATCCCCATCCCCAACGAAGTTCATATCTCGGTCCTTTTCCTGATTCTCCGCTCTTGCACGCAATCAATGGACGTTGCACCGCGCTCAGCATTCCTCGCTGCCATCATCCTTCCAAACGAAAGGACTGTCGTGATCGGTCTTATGAATGTGGCCAAGACTACTGCGCAGAGCTTGGGTCCGCTGATTACAGGCCTTTTGGCGGATTCCGATTACTTCTGGGTGGCGTTCATTATGGCTGGATCGTTGAAGGTGTGCTATGATTTAGGATTCCTTGCTCTGTTCAAGCACCGTGAACATGCGGCAGCGAGAGCAAGCGAGCAGCAGGAGTAGACAAACAGACTGGCCATGTACATATTTCGAAGCGCCGCTCAGGTACATATACGAGCTGAAAGAGCCTTGTAATGTTTGCTTGTTGGATGCAGGACAAACGAGGATTTAAAGAGGGTGTAATGTAGACCGGGAATATGAAATGTGATAGTCTAAATTTAGTTTGACAAGCATAAATACCAAAATGCTGGTCTAAAGTGGTATAATGCGACCAAACTATTCCGTCTCTGATGTCTCAGTGGTCAATCTTCAATTGATCCCATGCACAATGCTGTGCAGTAAGCGATCAAATCGTTTAGATAGGCTCATAGCGCTTAGATACAGACTGAAATTGGATGCTGACCTTTTCGTATTAGTGCAGGCTATACGAGACGAAAGTCTAATCTGACTAAGACAAGCGCCATTCCCGCCTCATATTGGCATGGCGATCCTCATTCAGCACCGCTAAAAAAAATAAACGTCATCAAAACATAAAGCATCAACAACTGCCGGCTGAGCCGGAAAGGAGAGTGTGCGACTCAAAGATGACGTTTAAGCGGTCGACATCCAAGAGCGACAGCTCAATGGCCGACGATGAGGCGTCGTTTCACGCTTTCAACAATCCCAGAAAACTACCAGCGTGGCTGGATCATTTCAACGCGAAGGATCTGAAGATTTTGTTCAAATGCTCGTTGGCTGTTTGGATATTCACCTTATTCATCTTTATCAGCGATACTTTGCGCGTGCTTGGACAAGCCACATTCTTTGGATGGTGAGTTTGCGACGCGTTTATGCATCAATCCAATTGACTGACCGTGTTTTAGTATCGTTCTCTTCATTATGCCGCCTTCGGGCGTCGTCTTCATCCATGTCCTTGCAGGGCTAATGATCTGCGTCGGTCTGGCATTTGGTTGGGCTTGGGGAACCATCACCATGAAAGCAGCTTTGGCGACAAGACCCCAGGCTGATCTACAGCAGCGATATATCGAGCTACTGCAATCAGCGCCGCAAAACACGACTAATGTTGGCCAAGCTTCTGGTCAGACAACCTATCAGCAGATCGCCATCTACCAGGGCTTTATGCTTGATACTCGTGTATCCGTCACATACTTTTGCATGATAGGATTGTTTGTCTATTTGGTGGTAAGTCGGTCTCTATGCGCGCAACACAGTCTGCTAACCGCCCAATTACCTAGGCTCGTCTGCGTGTATCTGCGCCAAACCTGACGCTTGTGTCGCTTTTCGCTATGATCGTGTCAGATATTTATCTGACCATTGCTCCGCTCATCCCAACATTTCAAGGCACAATTCCCAAAGTTCTGATCCTACCAAGTGCCATCGGAGTCGGCATTGGCGCAGTCTGCAACCTATTGATCTTCCCACAGTCTACATCGCAGATCACTCTCGCGAGCATGACCGACCTGCTTCGCCCAATGAATGGTTACATTAAGGCTTTGACCTGGCACTTCAAGTCTCGATCAAGGTTCGAACGACAACGTCTTCAGGAACTCAAGAGCGGTTTGGCAGTGACCCACAAGGCCATTGAGTCTGCCATCAAGTGGATTCCAATGGACTTTACGCGTCGAAAATGGAGTCCTGATGATATCAAGTCTTTCCAAGAGCCTCTCCGTCAAGTGCTGGTGTCATTTGGGGAATTGTTACAGTTGTCCATCTCTCGTGAAGAGCTCTATGCAAAAGATGAAGCTCTCACGAAAGCAGCCGAGGAACTCGAGAAGTCCGATAACAAAAAGCATCCTCTCGCATATCATATCGCCAAGGCAGCTGATTTCCGAGAACTAACGAGACATCCTGATACAGAAGACATGCTTATCAAGGCCATCGACTCGCTATCTTCCTGTGCCACACCCTTACTCCAGGCTCTGGAGCAAAGCATCGATGCTATCGTTCAGGCACTATCAGCAAAGTCCAAGGATGATTTTGTGGCTCAGCATGAACAGGTTCTCACATCTCTCCAGGAAGCTCTCGACGACTTTGAGGATTCAGCCGCGGAACATCTCTTCGCGCCTCACGCCCATCTCTTCGATGCAGACGGCAAGATCATCTACGAAGACGATCGGGCACCGCCGCTATTTGGTCTGATGTCCGGTCTGCTATACCACGAACGACTAATCAACCTAACCAAGAGTGTCGGTGTTGTGCTCGAGAGGGCGGTGGAAATGGAAAAGACCCGAACGACGAAACGCATGTGGTTCCCAAAGGGACTCCAGAAGCTGTTCTCGCTGGGACTTTCGAACGATGCACCGCCTTCCACCATCCCCGGTACAACCGATCTCACCCGTACGATGTCCACCGTCTCCAGGCCTGAGAAGAAGAAGGGATTATTCAAGAAGAAAGCAAAAGGCAAGGCCGAGTCGGAAGAAGAAACGGAGAAGACAGCAGCTTCCATCTTGGAGAATATGCACCAAGTAACAAGCCGACAGCGCAAGAAACCGAGTCTCATCTTCCTAGGATTGGTCAACTTCTTCACTGGCATCGAGGGTCTACATGCTTTGCGAACGCTTGTATTGACCATTGCTCTAGCTGTCCCTGCCGTGATACCCTCATCAGCCGGCTTCTACTACCGGGAGAAGGGCTTGTGGGCATTGATCATGGCGCAGATGGCACTTGAACCGTACATGTCCGATTTCAATTCCGGTATCATCATCCGCACTTTGGGCACTGTTGCTGGAGGTGTGCTTGGGTTAGTTTGCTGGTACATCGGAGCTGGCAACGGCCCGGGTAACCCATACGGTCTTGCTGCTATCATGGCAGTTGCCATTGTCGGTATGATGTGGTGGAGGCTGTTCGCCCCTCCGCAGCATCTGGCAGCCGGTATCATGCTTACATCCACCATGTATATGGTTGTATCTTATAGTTGGGTTGACATGCATATTCCCAGTTACGGCAATCCCGGCGTGGGATACTCTGTGTTCTGGCGACGGCTACTGCTCGTACTAATCGGATTCGGGGCAGCTGTTCTTGTCGCCCTTCTCCCCCGACCGCTGTCCGGAAACCGCCATTACCGACAGATCATGTCAAGCCAACTGTCGAGCATTAAGGACCGATATGCTCTTCTTGTAACGGTCTGGCGCGCACCCCCTAAAGATTTCGTTGAAGTCATGGAGAAGGAAGCTACCACTTCCGAAGAAGTATTCAACTCAATCGCCCTTCCTATCCAGAAGACAAAGTTCGAGTTTTCGACATCAAACCTCGATACCGAAACGCTCAGCATAGCGAACCATCTCTGCACCAACCTCAACGTCTTCCTCACACAATTCAGCTTGACCTTGATGAAACTGCCTCTTCCAGTTCGGGAGAAGTTCATGCAGCGAATTACCCCAGGCGACGAGAACATTGTCGCAGACCTTATGTCGACCTTGACTCTTCTCCAGCACTCATTGATCTCTGGAGAGCCGCTTCCGGCAATCCTACCAACGCCGTTGGTGGGTAGGGCAATGCAATTCCGAAAACTCAAGGGTGAGATGCAAGATGAAGGCAATCCTAGAGAGTACTTGGCCAGCCCACAAGGGAGGCATTGGTCGGCTGCCGTCTATGCATTTGTGCGGTTCTTGGGCACGCTCGATGATCTTGTAGTCGTTGTGAAGAAGGCGGTTGGAGAGAGTTCACATATTAATGCGGAGGCTTTGGGCGGAAGTATGTACTAGGTTTTGAGGAACTTTATTTGCTTGGAAAGAAGATTAAGAGCTATATATATGCTATTTGGAAAAGATAGGAGAAAAATAGAATTCGAATCAATGTAGATACAGCAGGCTAGCTCAAAATTCCATAACCAGTGGCCAAATATTGGATTCGTGGCTGCGTGGTTAGTTGATATATGTCTTTATCGTGAATCTGGATGGCAAGTCTCTTGAAGAGGTTCTTTCGAGACATCAACCAAATATCAGTGTGTCAGAAAAAATAGCCTCTGAGGGCCATTTGTATGAGAAAGCCTTCTCGGGGACAAACGTTTAAACCAAGTCAGTATTCCCTGTTCAGTATGGGAGAAATTGGCTGATCTTCGGCCATGACCTGTCGGCTACCGCATCGTCAACACCCGGATCCGCGTCCCAGTATTGTTCCAGTATTTCCAATGCTCTTTGCGCGTTCAGAAGTCCGAGAGCAGTCGAGACACCCTGTAGCGATGTTTTTATTCTCGGCCTGTCATCTCCGAGAGCGTCGCAGCCGGCAAAGAACAGCGGTGGCGTAAGTAGTGTCACAGGTGTCAGGCCATCGCGCAGCGTCATCCGTTCTGCACAATCTAGAATTTGTTGCACAAGGCCTTGAACAAGGGTCGATGATCGGGGCTCGTGGCGTAGGCGTCGGTGAATTAGGAGTAGCCCCGTCATCTGCCATATTTGATTCGACATTCGGTACTCGTGGACTTCAGCCACGGACAGGTCTCGATCACGTATTGACATAACGGGAGGTGGGTTGGCCTGGTCTCGGTCGATGATGCTTTGGAGATGGCTCAGTAGCCACCAAACCTCAGCATCAACTTGCTCGCCTTCTAGCGACGATTCCCTTCCATTTCTGATGTGGGATAGTCGTGCGATCTCTTTGAAGACACAAAGTAGGTCCTTTGTACGCGCGAGGTACATATCGATATACACAGGCTCGTCATCTGGATCGAAAGACGGAAGAGTTGTCGGTGAGGGGATAGCGGACTGTGTCGGAGCAAGGTCGCTGATCGATAAGCACACTAGTGATTCCGTCATATCAAACCATCGTAGTAAGAAACGCAACTCGTCGGACGGGTTTTGGGAAAGTCCTTTATCGTGAATTCGTGAAATCAGTCCCCTGGCTCCTCTGAAATGCACGCTCCATCGGTCAGCGCTGGGCTCGCTGGCAAACACCTCGCAGACGAATAACGCTCGGGCAGTAGCGAGAAGTGGAACAAGTTCCTGACGCTCAGCACAATCTGACAGTTGTTGACAGAGCGATCTTGAACTGAGAGCTTGAAAGCCGGCAACAATGAGCGCTTGAGCGCTCTGTTCTTCACTTGTTTTGCAGCTGGCAAGTCGATGGGTCGCTGCGAGTGCAACGATTCCTTGGAGCAGAGGTTCGTGAAATATCGCCATAGGCAGAATTAGATCGCATAGTTCGTTGAATATTTGAGGGTGGGGTGCAAGAGCTCTGACTGTTCTTTCGGTGAAGTACTGAAGACCTGATCTGTGCAACGGAGAGAGGTGACCGAAGAGCTCGACAGAGGGAGTCAGAGGAATTGGCATCTGTCCTTGGCTAAGGATCATCTGCAAAGATTCGGACGAATCGGGAACTTCGGGCGTTGGTATCCTTTGTGGCTCATCATCCGCCTGTTTTGGCGGTGATGTAACCTTTGATGGACCAGATTTGGGGGTAGAAGGCGAAACATAAATGAAGTTTTTCTTGTTCAGATCTGACAGTGTTAGTATATACACGGGCGGCAGAACCATAGAATTGATTCACCTAATCTCTGAACATTGCCCTCATTCTGTGTCAAACACTCTCCAAAAGGTGAGCGATCGAATGGCCTTCCTCCCCAGCGTAACTTGACGGCATACTCGCACTTGGCGCCAGCAAGGGTACATCGCTGACAAGCGGGTCTCTCCTCACTGCACTTCTTCTTGAAGCTCTTGCATCTCGAACATCCGACCCATGATCGACGCTGGGGTGGCATCACAATATGGGCTTGGAATCAAATGGAAAGATAGGAGCAACAGAACATGCTGCTTGCGCATTCATGTTCACGTTTGGTTTGCCGACAGACGCGGGGAAGGTCAGTGAGTTTAGTTGATGGCGGCTCCAAGAGGCGAACCGGAGATAAGGCTAGAGATTGCGCTAAACCGTCCTGGGAAGGATCAAGCGACTGATTCTTATCTTGGCTGATAAGGATCTTGGTTTGCATCAAATAATTGTTTGTTGCTGCTCAATGCCTACAATGCCTCAGCAAACAGATCGAAATAAACAATGGTCCAACCTCAAACCGAGTCCTCGCGATTTCAAAAGACGGTACTCTAATGACTTCCCAAGTGCGATCGTGATGAGCAAGACAAAGACAATGTCGAATTCCAAGATGATGGCTATCTATCACTGCCACAAGCTTTCCTCGTCAGCATTGAAACAATCACAGTTGCATCCTGAATACCATAGAATACACTCTGACCGCTTTGCACCAATTCATGCCAAACTCCACAACTCCCAGCCCAAGATACAAAGAAAAGCGCTCCGTAGGGAATATCTCTATACTGTACACATACATCGCTCATTGCGGACTCCAAACTCCAATTCAATCCCATGGAACTACTCCATCAATGCTGTTTCTTCATGGCAAATATGCTCAAGAAGATACTCCAGCCAAACCCGACACAGACCGCCACAAGAACTCTTGATCGCAAGGGTACCCAGAGAAAGTTGCATATGGCTACTAACGGCCAAATATGCCAGCCAGCTTTGATGAGAGGCCATAGTCTATTGCCAATAACGTCGAGAACCATCAAGGGACTTTCTACACGGGCGATGTTGGTACAGATGAGAAAGACGCTGCCGCTGATAGCCAGACCGATAGTTTGGTCGAGAATGAGTTTCGCCAAAACGTTGCGCCAGATAAGGTCAGGACTGATGCTGAAATATGACTTTTTCGTTCCTCTCTTGTCGTCATCCTTCTTTTCTTCCACCTGCTTGGCGTCGCCCTGAACCTGAGGCAAGGTCTCATTGGCCCTCATCGCGCGACCAGTCGGGAAGCAGTCCTCGAGGATAAACTGGATGACATTGCCGACCTGCGAACCGACAAATCCATAAATAGCGAATTCTATGACCTGCTGCTCATCGAAGGGAGAGTGGCCGCCGGGCGCTCTCAGGTGGATGATGAGCTGTGTGACCAGGTTTGCCGAGACTTTGATAGCGGTTGCCTGAAGGGCGAGGCGGAGATTAAAGGCGCGGACCATCCTGACCTGACCCTGGGGGAGAACGAGCGGAATTTCACGTGAGAAACATGTGAATAGTGAGTGAGCGAGCGTGGGTATCTGGTAAGGCTGCAGACGATGAGATGCAATACGAGATGAGATACGATGAGATGAGATGATGGTGTGGTGGATGTTGGTTTGACGTGGGAAAACGTCAACATGATTAGTGACAGGCTGGCTTGTGCAGGGAATCACCCCTGACGTTTGGCGAATGAGAACAGCTGTCCCTTAATGTGGGGGCCAATTCCCGATGGTGGAACCCTTGCAATCTGACTGGTATTGGATTCGTGCCTGGTCAATCTCGGTGTTTGACGTTACACAGCAGCTCAAAATTGATAGTTATTCATCACATACTCTGCCAAATTGAGTACCCTGCAGGTGATTCATGAGGGAGCCGGTCATTATGCTGATGCTGAAGGACTCTGCGCCCTCTTGTTTCTAACACAGTCCGATAAGCTGTAAAAGATTGAGCTGAGGAGCGACATTGGTGACACAAAGCTTCGAATGAATGTCGCTGGGATAAGCAAAAATATTTCACAGAAGGTAAAACCCATCTTGTAAATGCGACACCATAGTCTTTTCCTATGTTGGGTAGCAGAATATGTATTTGTCTTCACACTCTCCTGGTATAGAACTTTCACACACCGGGCCGACACCACACGATCCAAAGTGATTGAGAAAAGAGATATGAAGACTTAGAAAGCCGGTGGATTGTTATCAAGTAACTGAAGAAAAACGATGCCTTCAAAAGGATTTTAGTAGTTATTGTAAAGACAGGGATTGGATTTGCTCCTCCTATTAGCATTGTGAGTCCCGGGTAGGTCCGCTGCCAGTAAGTAATGAAAGCAAAAGTTTAAGCGCACGATACATTCCATAGCGGCCGAACTGTTGCGATCAACGGCAAAAAATGTGGATAATAGTGGAATCTAACCACCTAAATTGGACGAACAGGGAATCGAACCCTGGACCACTCCCAATGATGGGCTCGGAAGAGCGAACATGCTAAGGGAGTATTATACCACTAAACCATTCGCCCGATTTCGATACTAGAAACTGCGCAATTGGTGCACAAGCATTGTCCCAACGTCCTGCCAACGAAGTCGCCTACAAGAGCGTCATCAATGACAGGAGTGAAGATGTGTATCTTCCGGCTGAGCCTCTTTAAAATGATGTCAGCACAAATGAAACTCTCGAATTGGCTCGGGAGGATCCTTCAGCGCATGAATGATTCAAGGTCACGTGTGCTTCAGTGGCAGTCCCCTATAGCCCACTGAAGAAATGGATTGCAAGTCACAGTCGCGGTACCCTTCATCCCGGGTGTGCTTTAGGCGTTGTGTCATTTCGGCTGCGTTATGGTGCGCTTTAGTTGGGAAAGAGGTATCGGAGAAGCAAGATGAAAGAGTAAATTGGTAGAAGAGAAAGTTCGCTTTTGGTGTTGTGGTGGATGGAAAAGCGGTAATTGAGATGCGTGGTGCAAGCAAAGTACAGGAATAGAGGCTAATCTGTCAAAAAGAAAAGAAAAAAACATACAACAGCGGGGATTCGCTGGTCGTCACCGACCCAACTACTAATCCGCCGGTTAGTGGCTTGACTATGGGAGAGCGGACGGGATCCCGTATTTTCCACTACCTTTGGTCGTATGTATTGTGAGGAGCTGGTAATTGAAAATATAACCATCGTTTACACCCACCGAAAAGCGCAGTGTACACGGAATGGCGTCGACTTTTCAACGCCCTGCCATGCTATTGTCTGAGCATGTCCGTTGCTCAAACAATCTTGGTCAGACCTTCAAGGCTTCAATACGAATCGATTTTGTCCTATCTCTGATAACAAAAATGATATACTGTATAATATGGATGTGCCGGAAAAAGGGGAGAGCTGTTCGAGCTTTGGTAACTCATCAAGTTTGATCATTGTTAACACCAAACAATCCAAAAAGCAAACTCTCCAGTGAACAGATCCACAATCTCCAAAAATAGGCAAACGGTCCAGGAGGGATCTGCGGTAGATGCCAACGACCGCCCGTGATGGATGCCTAATTCTAAGCCTGGTCAAACAATAATTCATTGTCTTTTGCATTTTGACAATGAGTAGAGTGCCAGTAAGCAGTACGCGATACGTAGGCGTTATGCATGCATAGGTAGGTGCTAATGCAGAACGGTCGTTTCCAAGTTCAAGGCTACAAGAAGCATTTATTTGCCAGTGTCAGAAGAATTCACTGCTGGAATCATAGAAGACGAAATAAGTGGACCACCTTGTAACCTCTGATTTCCCGCCCTCCTCCAGCGTCCTCCTGTACCTCATCCTCTTTTCTTCACATTCTCGTCCATCTTGGCCTTCAACATTCTTCTTCGCCATTTGTATTCCCAACGCTGACGGTCAGCGATACCCGTCGCCATCGCGACCTCTCACGTGACATCATGGCTAAAGGGAAGCATGGTTCAAGGTTGGTTCTTCCAGGGCAGATCGAAGCGTAGGCTCATCTTAGATGAAATCGCCCGCATCCACTGAAATCTAACTAACGCCACCACAGGCGCATGAAGCGGCTGCTATGACTTGCACACTAACCCTCCCTTCCCTTCCCTCTACGGCCACCCCCGTCCCCACGCACAGTATGTCAATGAACCCCTAGTCCTTACCCATCGCACGTCGCTGACCCATTTCGTAGCAATGCCGACCGAAGGCTGCAGCATCACTCTGATGAGTGAATGTTATCGCGAGCTTGACGATGAAGAATTCGATAACGAAGAGATTGAAAGAGCCCCCCGGCCGATAGAACTGGGGCCCGCCGAGGCATCGGACGGCTAAAAGGAACAACAAGCCCGTTGACTATGATGAGAACTTTCATCCCACCCTTCACGATCTCAAAGACAAGCGAGAGTACTTGAAGTCGAAAGAGAACCGTGACCTCTTAAGAAGGTCTTGGATCACTACTATGGAGTCATCGCGTCCTCCAACATGAAGCAAAAGTGCGCAGAAGAGTTGAAGCGCTACATGACCGACGAGGATTGGCTTCCATATCTCAATCAGACCCAAAGTCAAACACGTCTTTACAAGCACCTTAGCTGCAACGGTCGTACTCGACCCATCCTCCACTTTGCCGGATGGCTGATAGCCATCACCATCTTCAACAGCGTTCCCGACAAGATTACGGCTCGTATGTCCTTCTGGTGGGGTGAAGAGTTCCCCCAGGAAGCCCTTGAATACGACTACTTTCCTTCTCGCGAACTGAGCGAGAAGAAACAAGCCAAGAAGATACAAGGGCTACTCGGCGCCGATTTCGAAGACAAATTCGCAAAGGCGCAAAGTGAGAAGAAAGCTGCCGTAGCGCAAGAATGGCTTGCGCTTGATGTCCAGCGCCAAACAGCTCACGGCCAGGCTACGTATTCCAAAGTGTCCATTACCACGTCTTCCCGCGCGCCTGATTCATCCTCTCGGAATTCAGAAAATCCTGAAGCAACCTGGGCCACAGCCCAGTCACAAGACTATGGGAACAGACACAGACGACGGCGCCTTGAACCGTAACATTTTGAGGGCAAGCCATTCGGCGATATGCCTATGGGATATAATGGCGCAAGTCTCGAATTAACGCAATGGGATTACCATAGTGATGTGATAACCTCGGTACGCTCGCCGTGTAATAAGTCTAGGTTGTCAGGCGCGTCAAAGAAAAGCTAAGACTTAGTTAAGATATCATAAGATTAGGGTAGTCTACTCTAAGCTTTAGTGCCTAAGCAGATGGGATTTAATCAATAGGTTTTTGCATCCTGGTCACTCTTCGAACCGGTTGTCAATCTGCCATTGTGAGCATCTTCACAAACCAATCCACAAAGCCACCAAACCACCCACTATCCCACCTGCCAAACCCGGCGGGATGATATTGGAGCCACTATCTGATGCCGTGGATTCAACCGCCGTACTGGTCGCTGAAAATGCAACAGCCTGACTTCCATCCGAAGTTACCGAAGAGACAGAGTCACTCGTAATCGAAGGCTCATCATCCTGAAGGTACTTGGACCTCGCGCTTTTGATCTGTGCACCGTAATCTGTGGCCGTGACAGGGACTGTTGCGGCACAGCTCACAGGTTTAGCGCTCCAGGAGCTGCCTGTGCAGATTGGCCAGCCTTCGCAGGTACTGAGATCGAGTTTGCCGCCGACGCAACAATACGCTTTGCCGTCATTGCCGTTGTCATTACGGAGGACTCCAGGACAGTTGAAACTGCCCCCATCATCCATGATGAACATAGTAGTCTGGGCCAGGGTTCCCCGTAGCAGACATATACCCATGCTGAGAATAAGCAATAAGTGTGCAGCCGTTGAATGCATGGTGAATGATCTGCGGATCGACTTGAGCAGGGTTCGGAAATTTGATCGTGATTGTGGAGATTCGGCCGAATACTTCATAAATTACAGGTAGTGTAAGTGGCGATGCTTTTACTCCGACACTTGACGGGGAATCGCACTCTAAATAAATTAAAATTGACCACGTTCAGCTGAAAAGCCAACGCAAGTGCAGGTCCAGAATGCGCCAACCGTGCTCATGGCTTGAAAGTCTGACGCCTGTCAGATTTCACCACCGTTGCGACGCCGCGCCGTTAGCTGTATCAAGGTCTGGATATACCTAAAATCTGATGACTTCAAGTCTCTCTACCCTTGCAACGAATGTCACTGTCAATCTGTCATCTTGTCAACGTCGGAGCAGTCCCTCCACAGTAGCCCAACGAGGCTTTGATGAAGGGAACTCCCGCGGAGTGCCGCCAGGTAAGCTTTGGAATAGTTCGGCGACACTAAGCTGGCAGTGGCAATTCATAATGCAAACCTGGCCTGATTTAAAGTTTCAAGCCAGACACTGTCTCGGTAGTGTGCGGCCGAACAAACAAGAATTGGACAATTGGGTCTCGGGATGTGGGAGGACATGGGGACCGCGGCAACGGTTTCTGCCATTCTTTGGTCACAAAGGTTCTGGAAAGAAGCTAAGATTCAGATAAAACGGTATCAGCTCTCAGATTCTGGATCTACTATTCGTGATCGACAGCGCGTCTCCGATCCCATTCGGTCGGTTCTGTAGGGCTTTACGAGTACACTTTTGAAGGTGGCGACTCTTAATCCATTGGCTGTCGAAGTTGCTGACTCAGACATTTGGGAGTTTCTAATTGGACTGGAGCTGCTCCGATAAAGAAGAGTCGAAACGAAGCATTCAGATGAAGACCGGACGTCAATTCTCTTCTAGATTTCCGTGAATTCCGCCTTCTTTCCTGCTCCAGAATTTGACATTATATCGCACCGATAAGAAGAAATAAAGATGCACGTTGTTCTAGAACCCCCCTCCTTAACTCGTGTCTGAGGCAAAAGCCAAGCCCTGTCCACAACCCAAAAACCACTCTAACTAGATCCGTACTGATCGTGTGTCAGCTTGGTCCTTGGATTCCCATCCTTTTCCCGCTTACGGGCTATTTCACCAATCTGTCCCCGTGCAACTGACTGGAACGCTCCTCTGCAGCCCAGACCCTTTACCTTTCTATCGGTACTGTATCTGATCCAACAAGTTCCTCTTTTTTCTCTCTCTTACATATGCTTTGCGATATCTCGTATCCACATGGCTCGGCACGGTAGACGGATCAAACGGTGCGGGACCTGCGTAGAACGCAAGGTCAAGTGCGGTACGTCCGGATTTATTGATAGCCTAGGAGACATTTGACAGCTGATGCTGACTCTTGGCAACAGATGAACAACAACCTCATTGTCAACGCTGCACAAATGCCGGGCTTACCTGTTCGGGATATCATAGTCAACTCAAGTTTGTTGATGAAGGGACGCGCTTTGCCTCAGAGGTCGTCGTCTCACGACCTAAGCCAGCACAATGCACTCGTATATTGTCCACAAATTGCACGAAGATGGTTAAGCAGGAAACGACTAAACCACAAATTCGCACTCTCATGCCGCCAAAGGAAACCCTCTTCCTTCCATACACCTTATCAAAGCTATCGCCGACATCATTTCGATATGATCCAGCACTCGCAAGTAGTGTCCTTCCGGCGCTGCTAACGGAATTCAAATCGCCACTGCATCAATCATGCATACAAGCTTTATCAGCGACGTATTTCGGGAGGATACATCAAGATAAACAAGCTTGCAATCTGGGCTTGCGGCTGTATTCTTACGCGTTGACACAGCTACGGTCCGAGATTAACAGTGCAAGCACGAACCTAGGTACGATAATGGGCGTCATGTGTCTCTGCGTATATGAGAACGTGGTGTTTTCGCAACCCAACGCCTGGCTTCTGCATTACGACGGCTTAGGGAGAATAGTAAGTATCGTAATCTGTACGGTAGACTTTACTGACCAGTGCTCCAGTTACAATCTCGGGGCCCAAAGCCTCTGAAAAGTCAGGAAGAGAAGCAGGTATGGCGTGTCGCAAGATACTACATCGTAAGTAGTCCGACCATCATCCTACCGAGCTTAGCTAAATTGTGCAGCTTCTCTCGGCCGGACATCAACGGAAACGCTGCTTCCTTGAACAACCACAATGGGCTAGTACCCACCTTATACCAACGGGCGAGACACCTGATAGATTTGATTTTCTTCTGGACCTATTCTCACAGCTTCCTGGCATTATCGACGAGTATGATCAACTTCGACAGTCGTCATGTATAGATGTTGAAAGGTCGGGCGCTTTCCGACTAAGAGTGCAGTCGCTCGTGAACGGTTTACACGCCTGGTGCAAAGACGGATCATGGTTAGTCACCGTTGATCCAGCTCTCATAGAGAGCAGTCAAAAGCATCTTCCGGATGATCCAATGGACTGTGTCTCCCTCGCAGTTTGTTACGCCATACTTCTCTGCCTCATCCAACCCTGCGATTGTTTAAATATCAACATCATCACCGGACAGCAAAACAATGAACCAAGTAGCGAGGAAGCGGCATCTCGAGTAACAGGTCTAGCAGCAGAGATCTGTCGCTTCGCGAACCAGGCACTTCGGGCAGGAGACGCTGCGAGTCTTGCACTACTGCTTATATATCCCTTGCAAATAGCTTGGTATTTCTTGCAAGCTACGGCAGAAGACCTTAGCCCGGTTCAACAGGTTCTAGACTCTGGCATCGCTGACTCGCATGGCTTTGAGCTGGGAAGAATGCGCCAGTGGAATGAAGAGGTTACCAATTATGGAAGATATGGGTTCTTGTATAGTTAGATAGCGACCCATCTTGTGGAAGAGATCAAGACGTATATATCAGAGGATTTGTTCAGAAGCCATGTGACGTGATCGCGAGGCCTTATCTGTCGAGGGTGGTCTATGAAGTGGACTTGGTTGTTGTTGGCATATTACGACGCACAGCCGGTAGAAGCAGCGTCGCGGAGTCGTACATACAAACCAAAACATAATACATTCGATGGAATCTTCTTTATTGTCCGAATTTCTCGTTGAGAATGATCGATCAAAACCTCTCGCTTTCGGTTTCGGAATTTTATGAATCAGATTGGCTAACGCTAACCCTACCCCGCGTTGATATCACTACCAAAGGTTGCACCTGCACTTTACGTACAGTCAGCAATTGCCTCCTCAAAAACATGCCATTTCTAATCAAGAAGCATCATTTCTCTACTGGAAGCAAATGACAAACGTATGTGGCGCCCCCAATGTGCGAAATTCCAACCAGAAATAATCCTTGTCGCAACACCAACCAAAAAATGCTCACTGCAAAATGTCATCATCGAGAAAGCGCAGCATCTGCTCAGCCCTGCTCCGCGGAAGTGATCGACCACCGGACAGACCACTAGAGGCTTAGACCGCTAAATCCGTCGGAGTTCCAGTTCCCTCACCCAATTACCTCGCTTTTGGGTGAATCCTACAAGGCTGACATGGAGCCTTGCTTACGCTCTAGACGATAATCTTGTGTCTTTTGGGTGCTTCGCGCTTACGCTGAAACAGTCCGTTGGAGCGCCATTATCATGTCAGCTCTCTGCCCCGCCCAGCCCAGTTTCTGAGTGCTGACGGTTCACGCTTTTTAAGAACTTGATCTCCCCAGCTTTGAGATTAAGCTTTTTGGCTTTTTGATCCCGTATACGCGCCTGATCGATTGTTTGTTCATCATGTCGGAAAAAAGACCCATTAAGCGACTTGTTGTTTTGGTGGATGGGTGTGAGGCGCGTGAGACGAAGAGTAAGTGCTCGACAGAGGGACAGCGAGTGGCTGCTAACCTGCTGCAGAGGAGACAAATCCTTCGACCATTGCCAGGATCAAGCAACTAACCCGTGATGGCCTGATTGAGTCAAACGGATACACCATCGCTCAGATTTCCAAGTACTATGTCGCTACGAGCAGTGTCATAAAGTTGAGCGACCGACTGAGGTCAAAATCCACAAACGATGAGTCGGCTACGCTGATCAAAAGTATTGTCGAAGATATCTGCCTCATTCTTGAGCGACCCGAAGACGAACTCTGGCTCTACGGTTCAGGCCACGGAGCCTTCATTGCTCGCGCTGTCGCTGGTATCGTGCATCGGCTGGGATTGCCCAAATCCGACAACTTCGATGAGCTTTATGATGCATCTGTCGGTCTTATCAAAGCACAAATCGATGACGATTTCAAGCGAGGGCCCCAATTACTCCAGAAGATTAAGAGCGGAGCCGGCGATCCTCCAAGGATACCATTTGTTGGTCTTTTCGATACCACGATACACAGCTCGAAGACGAGCTACGACATCTCATTCAACACATCCATCGAAACTCTTCGTCATGCTCTGGCTATGAACGAAAATCATTCCAATAGAGTACCCGAGCTCTTCAGTATCCCGGAAGATGCAGACATGACCCATCGGTCGCTCGTCCAGGCCTGGTTCATAGGCACACACGAGGATATAATCGGTGGCACAACTCACGACGGCCTCTCTCTTTATCCTCTACAGTGGATGGTCTTGGAGAGTCTCTACTCTGGTCTTGGCCTCAATAATATGGGCGATTCAAAGGCCAATGATAATCCCATGACTTTGGTCTTTCCTCAATTTGCTGGCAACCTGCCGTCGCTGGATGGATCGGAAGAGATTGAGTGGCGTCTTCAGTACACCAACGGGCTTCGCACCAGCATGTTTGACCTCCAGAGTGCCCATGGAAAGAAGTCGACAACAGGGGTAGAAATACACTCTATCAAGCCGGACACAGATTGCTTCAAGCGACCTGCAAGTCGAAAGATATTTGAAGGGCTTGACAAGACACTGAAAGGGTGGTGCGACGCTGGACCCTACGGAAACATGATACACCCTTCGGTGTTCTGCATTCTTGACAGGTATCCCCGACACGGCGATCTCAACAGCTTTAAACTTCTCAAAAAGCCGATTTCCAATTTCCAAGATGCGCACCTCATCGCCGAAGAGGACCAAATGGCGCCTTGGCTCAGAGACATGCAGCTTGAAGCAAGCGGAGTCAAAGCCTTCCGAATCCTGGTCTGTGGCAAAACAGGTGTCGGGAAATCAACTCTGATCAACAAGGTATTCGGTGTTGAGATGACTGATGAGTCGCTTTCTTATGATCAGGGTGTTCATGATATTAACGTAGCTTTCGAGTCTCCAAAACATCCGGGGCTTTTGATTCATGATTCAAGAGGTTGGCAGGCTGGTAGCGATACAGAATTAGACTTGATCGCCAAGTTCCTTAGACATAGAGCGTTCCAGGAAGATCCCGCCGAGGCTCTCCACGTTATTTGGTAGGTCAACCTTGTCAGCGTGTGCTGATGGCGATTTAGCTGACAAGATCTAGGTTTTGCGTCGATTCCGACGTCGCCCGCATAGAAGAAGCAGAAAAGCGCACTTTTGCAACAATTGCTCAATATTCACACCAAGTTCCCGTTTTTGTTGTCGGCACAAAGAAAGACAAGCTCACAGCTCAGCACAAAGAACGGTATTTAGATACACTGATGGAGAAAATGGACGACTACAAGGAAGCCAAGAAACTCGCGGAAGCGAGTGCTAATGCTAAAGCGGAGGAGCAATTCGCCGAGTTGAGAAGTCAGCTCTCGCAGATCGAGCATTACAAAGCTGACGGTTTCTGTTGTCTGTCAAAGAGTAAGCGCGATTTCCATTTCAACTGTACTTGACTAACAACAACTAGATGACGATGCCGGAATCAAAGAGCTTCTCACCCAAACCCTCGACCTCATTGTCGACGAACGCGTACGTCTCTTCTGTGTTGCAGCTCAAGTCGTTGATGTTGAACAGAAGATCAACTCAGCGATAACAGAGTGTATGAGACTAGGAACACACGCGATCCGCACCGCCGCCGTCCCTCTTCCGTGCTCGGGCATGATTGGAACACCAACCGTATCACGTCTCATCTGCGAACACGTCCTCCAGTGTTTCGGATTCCCCAAAGCTGCACCGGCTGAGATCGAGGCAATCATGACGGATATCGTCTTGAGTAATTTCAAAGAATACATCAAGGTCTCAATGTCACAATTCGCTGCTGTGAGCGCTGTTGCAGTGGGTGTTGCGGTACCGACGATGGGTATTGGTGTCATTCTTGGCGCGGCTGGATGTTTATTTGCTCTTCCACCAACAGCGAGAATGCTTCTCAAGTGCTCTTGCGATATGATTCTCATTCTAGAACGATCATTCCGATACGATGGAAAGTACGTCTCAATCAAGCAAATCGAAGATGCCGCCAAGTATTACGCAAAGGAGACGATCACAACATTTAACGGCAAAGAGAAACGGTTGCAACAGCAAGTCCACGACGAAATCGACCATCTCATCCCTCTCAAGAAACTCAACGTGGGATTCAAGTTCAACAAATTGCGATCGTCTATCGATGACATTGTATACCGGAACAGATTCGGCAATCCTCCCGACTACGCATCCTTGAGAAGCCCCTCCAGTGCAGGGTTTGCGGAGCCTAGTGGACCTGTCGAATTGGACGCCGGGCCTGTCATTTCTGAATTACCTGGTGATCAAGTCGACTTGTCAACGGTATCGAAGTCCGATGAGAAGGCAGCGCCAGTCACGGAGCTTGACTCGACAGAGATCCAGTCGATAGAGAATCCTCGGCCGGTTGCCTCGAACTCAGCTGTACCCGTCGTGACTGGTCCCTCGTTAGCCAACAAGCTCGTCGAGCTGAACGTACAACCGCCTGAGCTGCCAGGAAATGTGCCGGATGAAACCGGCAAGGACCAACTGGAGGTTCCGCAGATGGCAGCGAGAAGTAAATCTGACTCATCTGGTTCCCGCTGGAAATTGTCTTCGTGGAAGTTGAGTCGCAAGTCGAAGACGACGAAGCAATAGAGATGGTTGAGATGTAAGAGTAGTTTGTTTTGGGTTTAAGTCACAGATACCAAGTTCTTTATACATTCTATCATGAGAGATGAGATTTTTTAGCAACTCTAGTAGATTCAGAATAATGTCCAAGTTCACTGAATTTCCCATGCTGAGCGTTGTTAGTCAAAATGATGTGCTAGTACAGTTTATTGGGAGAATTCTTAAGAAATGAAAGATTTTAAAGTTGAGATAAAGACAATATTATCTAAATCGGTCTAAGAAGTACACAGGAAAAGAACGCAAGTAAACACTTTGAGACTCGGTGGATACGAGGTCCAGATAA
The DNA here is from genome assembly GCA_030777805.1 of Fusarium sp. MBC 364. Lineage (NCBI taxonomy): Eukaryota > Fungi > Ascomycota > Sordariomycetes > Hypocreales > Nectriaceae > Fusarium > Fusarium sp. MBC 364. The sequence continues at coordinate 31,999 of JAPFSC010000125.1, forward strand.
ATGGAATAAGTTGAAGTGAATAATATGATATCGAATAAATAGGTTGAAGTTGCAATCATTGATCTAAAGCCTGGCTCTGGCACTAAAAAGAAAGTTAGCATGCCGTTCTTCAAAGTTGCAATGTGTCAAGGTCAACTTACCATTTCCCAGTAAATGCCGTGGTTCTTCACAAGCTCAGTATGCGTTCCCTTCTCGACCACCTTGCCCTCATCAAAAACAAAGATGATATCAGCATTCTGGATGGTCGACAGCCGATGGGCTACTGAGATGACCGTCCTTCCACTTCGAGCCTGATCAATTGCTGCAGCAACAGTCTTTTCGGATTCTGAATCAAGAGCTGACGTCGCCTCATCCAAAAGCAACAGCTTCGGGTCACGAATCAGCGCGCGAGCGATGGCGATTCGTTGCTTCTGACCTCCCGACATCGATACACCTTTGACGATGGTGTTGTAGCCTTCCGGCAGAGAAACGATGAAGTCGTGGATGAAAGCATCGCGGCAAACCTGATGTATCCTTTCATCGGAAACGGAATCGGGATCAGAAATTCCGAAGAGGATGTTGTCTCTGATGGAGCCTTGAAACATGGCGGACTCTTGAGACATGAGCGAGAGGTTCTCGCGGTACTTAAAAACATTGGTATCCTTGATGTCTTGACCATTGCACAGGATCACTCCATCGCCGCGCTGAACATCGTAGAAACGCTCAAGGAGTGATATGATAGTAGTCTTGCCACATCCGGAGGCCCCGACGAAGGCAGCATATTGACCCCTCTCGATTGTAAGGTTCAAGTGGTCAAAGACAGGGACGTCTCTGGTAGGATATTTGAACGAGACGTCTCTCAACTCGACCTTGACCCCTCTATCAGAATCGGCAACGACGTCGTCTTTAACAACTTCTGCATGATCCGGATCAACAGATCTTTGCACATCCAGGATTCGGTTCGCAGAAGCAGTCACTTGCACAGCGCTAGGCGCCATTGCGAGTCCCATACTACCAGCTTCGGAGCCCTGGATAACAGCCATGAAACAAACGAAGAATGCTTCCATCGAATACTCACCACTCACCAATAGGGTACCGCCATACCAGAAGAGTAGCGCTTGAACGCCCAGACCAACACTGTCTGCGAAACCGAAGACGGCGGAAGTCCATTGAGCTTTGCGATTCGCAGCCTTCACGTGGTCATTCAAAAGCTCGCGATATCGGCCATTGATAGAATCCTCCATCGTAAGCGAAGAGACCGTTCGAATTGCCTCAATAGCCTCAGTCGCAAATTGGGAGCTCTCCATAAACACAGCCGAGTTCATCTTGTCGAAGTGGACTTCGTGTTTGAACTTCCAGCATCCTGCCGCCAACATGACCGGCAAGGCAACAGACATACAAATCAATCCGAGCTTCCATCCAAAGACGAGGGATATGGTCGCACAACCGATGACATTGAACATGGCCGAGATCATGAGTGCGAGATTAACACCGAGGAGCTCCTCCAATGATTTCGCGTCTCCGGAGACACGAGAACTCAGTGTACCATGAGAATTCTCCTCCTGATCAAAGAAGAGCATCTTCTGGTACAGCATGTCGCCCAGGTACTGCGACTTGTAAACAGCGCTAATGTAATACTGAGTGCGAAGACCGATCCAACCTTCGCAAAAATACGAAAGCGCAACACCGCCAGCAAGAGCGAGCCATATCAGGCCCCAGAACTCACTCTCACTCTTAAGCTCATCGCCTTGGAAAAGGAACACGCCAATAGCCTTTGCAAAAAGCCAGGCTTGGATAGGCGTTCCAGCTGCGACCGCCATGGAAGACATGATAATGCCCAAATAGCTTGGCCATTTGGCCCGCTGTTCGTAGAGTAGTCGACCGAAACTTCGGAAGAGACCGCGAGGCTTCTCGGAATGCTCTGTTCCTTCCAGACCAGACACAGAAGTGGCCACCTTGGTCATCTCGCGGTCAGAGGTCTGCACAGAGTCCTCGGCATCAGGCATGAAGGTGCTACCCTCTGCCTGATCAGCAACCTGAAGGGACTGAGCCTTGACCAAAGCCGAGTATACTCCAGACTTGGCGATGAGGTCTGCGTGCACGCCCTGCTCGACAGCCCTTCCATTCTGGAGAACAACAATATTATCTGCTTTCTTGATTGTGGACAGGCGATGAGCAATGGTGATGGTTGTCCGACCTTGGGTTACTCTGTCGAGAGCAGACTGGACGATCTTCTCACTCTTAGCATCGATGGCGCTCGTGGCTTCGTCGAGAATGATGATGCGAGGCTTCTTGATGATACTCCTAGCAATGGCTAAGCGTTGCTTTTGGCCACCAGACAGCTTTGCACCGCCATCGCCGACGCGAGTATCGTACGCCTGAGTAAATTTGTCAGTGATAGGCCGAAAGACATCAGTCAATACCGTGAACTTACATCGGGGAGCCGATCGATGAACTCATCCGCATATGCTTCCCTGCAAGCCTCAACCACAAGGGCGCGTTTCGTTGCCTCAGTTTCATCTTGCCATTCCGATCCAATGAGACCGTGAGCGACGTTGTTGAAGATGGTGTCATTGAACAAGAAGGGCTCCTGCTGGACAAGACCAATCTGGGATCGCCACCACTTGAGATCAAGATCTTCGATGTTGTGGCCAGCGATTGTGACTGCACCAGATAACACAGGGGCGTCGGCGGCTTGTGCATTCTCGTCGGACTGGGCTTCTTCAGTCACATCAGTCTTCTGCTGTGGTGTTACTTGAACAACCTTGGGAAGGATGTGATACTCCCTCAAGGAGTACCAGCGCTCGAGTAGTCCGACAATAGTGCTCTTGCCAGAGCCCGACGGTCCAACAAGTGCTGTGTTCTGGCCAGAGCGGATACAGAAGCTCAGTGCATCTAACACCCTGACGCCAGGCCGACTTGGGTACTCGAAGGTAACGTCGTCGAAGAAGATGTCGCACGAGGTAACGTCTGGTTTGAGGGAGCCGGAAGAAGGTAACGGGGCATCAATGACAGTAAAGAATTCACAAGCAGCAACCATCGCTTTGCTGACAGCCATCAAAGGCGTTGCGATGCGCTCCAAGGAGGTGAGAATAAGCATCACTGACATGAGGACAATGATGATGACTCCGGGGTTGTCAATTGCACCGTCGATGTACCTCTTGGTACCGTACCAGAACGAGAGCCCGAAGGTGCCGAAGACGCCGAAGAACTACTATTGTCAGTATCATTTTAATATAAAAGGGCTTCTGTTCAACTTACAACAAGACTCAGATGGAAGCCAGTGACGGGCGCTGTCCTCTGGCCTTCTTTCATGGCCTTACCGACCCATTCCCGGTAGCGGCTAATGACACGAGACTGTGCGCCACAAGCTGTGACAAGACGGATGCCCTGCAATGCCTCACTCGCAATAGCTGTGCCTTGAGCATCAGCGGCACCAATCGCCGCTTGCCTCTTGACGAGGATAGGCATGGTGATTGACAAGACAGTTCCCATGTACAGGATCAAGGATGCTGTCACCAAAGTAATATCCCAACTCCATACGAAAGCGACGATGATCGCGGCCCAGATAGTGCCGTTGAACTCCAAGAAGGTGCCCAAGCGTTCTGAGATACCAACTTGAAGCGTGTTCGAGGTAGATGTGATGGCTGTCGCAGGTGCACCAGCTGGCATCGAGTCAATGACATGGATGGACTGAGCGAAGAGGGATTGGAGGTAATGGAGTCGGATAGCAGATGACAGACGAATGCCAATCATCCGGAAGCAGTACTTGTTGATGGTGTTTAGAACCCAACGCCCAAGAAAAAGCGCCATGATGTAGAGAGCTTGTCGGTCCAGGATCTCTCGGAAGCCATCAGTGGAGATCTCAGTGCCGGGTTGGAAGTATTCTGTGAACTGGTCGACGAGTTGGCCGAAGATGATGTTCATCAGAGGCATGGTTATCCCAGCACCGATCGAAGCGACAGAAGCCACAGCGTAGATAACGAAGTCCCATTTTGTAGCGTAGCTGAAGACTCGGAGGTAGTCGGAGACTTGGGGAGTTCTTTGAGGTTGTTCGTTGGTCTCGGTCGTAGAAGAAGACTTCTCGTTGACTTCGCTATCATCTCGAGGTTTCGCATCGGCAGCCATGGTAGAGGCGAGGCGAGTTTGGGTTTATCTGTCTTCAGAAACATGTTAGTTGGACGTCCAGAAGCGTTCCCATGTAGAAGATTGAAGAGGGACGTTACTGTAGTGAAAGTTGATCTTGGCGCTGGAGTAGGTCAGCAGCGGGTAGGTCCACTGAGAGGCCAGAGGCGTAAGAGAGGAAGGAGCAAGTTGCGTGCAGGAACATCAACAAAAAATGGGGAAAGAGTCCTAAGAGATCATGTTCATGACTTGGTCTATTATGGGTACAAGGAAAGCCCATAAACCAAGGCTTCCGGGTCTTTTTGTAACACATTTTGGCTTGTTCTTATTGTTGCCTCATATCGTGTCGCGCACGGTTCGTAAAAACGATTACCGTTTTTGGCGGTTTACGAGGTCCACTTTTCTCGGATTCTTGAGAGTGGATGCTCGTTTCACCCCAGCAGCCAATGAATGCACTCCGTTTGACAGTGCCAAAATCCGCTGAAAATGGGCGATGTCATTTCTCATCTCATCTTGGCTCAGCCGCACATCTTGCCCATTAGGGATTTTTACGAGGAAATCCCTTTGTCGCGTCCCTTACTCCAGTAGTTCAGGCCAAAGTGCAATCATATCCCCCATCAAAGGCTTCCCATCAGCAGAGAGGGGTCGTCTATGCCACAGTACCCCATCGAGATCGCCCTGCTGAGGTACCTCAGCAGTCTCTTCGACTAGACCCCATTTTCCCATTACTGGATCTCTATCTTGGAAGCACAACACAATGCGTTGACCGCCTTCTTCGAACATGTACTCTCTGCGCAATAGGCGACGCCATTGTTCTTGAGATGTACCCTCTGATGCGTTGATGCGCTCCACACTTCTGTTCTTCACTGCTAGAACATACATTGATCGCGCGTTCCAGATTCCATCTTGGCTGGGGTAGTCTTTCAGCATCCACGTAGCTTCGTCACGAACTAGAGCGTCGCGACAAAATATCGAAATGAGGAAGAGATGTAACGCTAGGTCACATTGTAGGGAAATTCGATGTGCCGGGCGCTTTAAATCCCGCCTCGCTGTGCGTAAACTTATCTCAGCCAAAGACAGATACTCTCGAAAGAGCGGAGTCTTTGCTTGGATTGGCGTAGCGTCGTGAAAATGCGACAGATCTTCGAAAGTACAGCTGCCCAGATAATGTAGTCGTAGATGTATAGCTCTGATGTACTCTGTCGATCCGGGATCTGACATGATGGCACGATTGAACAGTGGCATGAAAGCGGCTTCGAGCGCTTGCAGCTCCTTCGTAGAAGCATCGCAGATTTCTTGAATGCGAGGATCAGCCATGATCTGCTCCCAAAGCGAAGACATGACGTTTGGGTCGGTGGACTCTAGAGCACCCGATTTGTGCACTGCTTCCATCAGAAGAGGGCCAACAGCCAGTTTGGCGTTTCGACCCGTCATCCAATATCGTTCGAATTCATCGAGATTATTCAACACAGGAGGAAGTTTTTCAGTGGCAGGATATGATCGAGGCAAGTTGCCTATCCGTTTCATGAAAGAGTCGACAGTCTCTCGTTTCGCTCGTAGACCTTTTGCGAAGTTAGGCACTGCTGGACTCCGACCAATAGTTCCTTGTAAGATTGATCTCGTTTGAGGAAGTAAATGGATGAATATGTCTCCCACCACGGCAATGAGAGGTTTTGGGTTTGGAGCCAAAGAGGTCATCAGCTGTGATTCTGGATCTGTGACGAAAGCAAGTAGCATCGCCAGTCCATGATTGATGTGGTCTAGAGCAGCTTTCCTGTTACCTCTCAACGTCTCAAAACACAAGAATAAAATGGACAGAAAGACTGCGTCCTGAATCGAAGGCTGTTGGCTTTGTAGCTTGAGAGCATGACAATAGTGCGCAAGAGCATTCCGATAGTCTGGATCGTCTCGTGCAGCTTCGCACTCATCAATCTGCGATAAACCAGGCGACTGATTGCCAGACTTGCTAAGCCAGCTGCTTAACGCCCCGATAGCAATAGCAGCATGCCGTACAACGTCGTTGGTTCTTGCAACTTGAGGTAGCGTAACAGCCCACAAATCATTGTTAAAACCAGCAGCTATCCATGGACTTTGCACAACCCCCACAAACTCGTTGAAGTATGCCACGCTTATGGCATCTCTGAAGTCTAGAGATTCAGTACTGAAATGTAGTTGCGCCTTCAAAGGGGCAGTCTGAACAACTTGTTTCGAATTCCAGATGATTTGACCGGGCGATGTACTTCGCTTCTTTGCTTGAATAACGTAGCCTTCACATTTCCTCCGATTCCTCACACAATTACCGCAATGAGGCTTTCCTTCGTCACATTTGACATGACGTTTCTTGCAGGTGATGCAACCTGTTCGGACTTTGCTTGTGCTTGTTCGTGGAATCTTTTGCTTGGGGTTATTGTCAGGCAGAATAAGAAGCTTTGTTCCCATTGTGTTGTCGGTAAGGGACTTCAAGAAGACTGAGAGATACAAACATCCAGGGTATCGAGAAAAGAAAAAGGCTCGAGGCGTGACCTTGAGATACAGCAATTCGATAGGTAGCTTGAGGAATGGTCGAGGTGACTAAATTATTCCGTCCCTGATTTACTGCTGACATTACAGAGGACCAAGTCGTGTGGTTAATTGCATATCTGCGGGGTTGACTAAGGTCATCAAGCGCTCCGGGTATTCTTCCGCCCCTACGATTCCAGCTTGTGTCACTCCATCGATGCCAAGCTCTCAAGAAACCTTCTTGAACTGTCATAAAAATTGGGTAGTTCCGACATATCGCTATGCTGATGATGCTTTCCACCTAAATGTCATTCCAAGTCAGACATACATTAGGTAGGATAGTTTCTCTGCCATGCACAGGAGCCGTGGAAAAGATGGAACACGACTCATGAGACTCTTGACCAATAGTACTATCAGGGTATCAGAAGACTTAGCCACTGGGAGCATAAGAGACGAAACAATCAGGTCATCTTATGCAAGCTTAGCCTAGATTAGGTTGTTTTATTGCTTTAGTGTAGGCCTTAAAGAATTATTCCCGTGGTACCTACCTGGGTGCCTACCATCCAGCGTCGTCCTTTCCAACTTCCTTGTTTCTAGCAATTCCATGATAATAATTTGTACTAATATGATCGTGCCTGCTCAACACCAAGTATCTTAGTCTGAGAACGCACGACTGCACCTGGCATGGAGGAAAGGCCTCCTTCCTCTGCTGATACTTCGACCCGCAAGTTCATCTTCACTCATCATCACATTGCATCGCATTGATAGCATCTCAGAACATCGAATCATGAAAACATGTCTTCTTATGCTACTCCCCGACACCTTACCGCACTCCCGAAGCGCAAGGCTCCCACTGCCGCGATCGACGAGAGTGAGGAACACAGCAAGAGAAGACATCCTCCAGATAGTCGCAGACGCCGTGCCAAAGCCCGGACAGTATCTGCCCCAAACAACCGTTCACGAGCCCGCCTTGATAGTTCGTTCGAGGCTAGAAAGAGACCCATCTTGCAACCTATCGCCAACGCCTCTACAGGCACAGAGAAGCGAGCAGCACCGCAGAAAGATCTCACAACGTGTACCAATACAGATAGCGAAATTGCGCTAGGGTATGAGTCAGACATTAAGGAGTCTCACGAGTCTACCATCACCAAAGCAAAGCCGTCGACTTCCGCGACCTATCACAAGGATGATATTCTCTTTGGACCAGCTTGGCTGAAAGAGATATATGACGGCTATATTGCCGAAGAAAAGAGACTGCAAGAGAGACTCGCCGCTTTGGAACATGATATCATGGTCACCAGGGAAAGGAATGTGAGGCTCGAGCGTGAGCTTACGGCGAAGCTTGAGAAACTCTGCGCGGACAATGTTGAGTAATGGGTTTTCATGAGACCTACAAATAAGGCTCTTAGGGTTTCGGTAATACTAGATTTTAAGAATTCACGACTTCACAATTATCTGGTGCTGATTCATATGATGTGCGAAGTGAGTGACCCTACACGATTTGGACCGTGATACCAAAGCTATATACAAAGAAGCAAATATTTACTCAACTCAAATTCCCTGTTTCTCTCCCAGACACATCTCTTACACTACTTTCTAGAGACCGAACCACTTGAAATCATCATCTTCATGAGCAGGCACAACATGCCCAACACCAGCAGCAGAAACAGCGACAAACTTGGTTCCATCTCCGTAGATCTTGGTAGTATAGCCGCTCTGGGGAGTGTTCGCTTGGTCACGAGTGAAGGAAACGCCATGAAGCGTTGACCACTCCTTGATCTGCTCAAGGAAGTTCTGATAAACAACCAAGTTGTCAGCAGTACCGTGCCAGGTCTTGAACTTGGGGTAAGCACCGCTGTAGCCAGGGTACATAGCCTTAACCTGGTCGGCCCACTGTTGTCCAGACTTGACGACCTTTCCGTCTGAGCAAACACGGTCAGAGCTGATGGGACTGGATCCTGGAGATCCGGCCATGCATCCGGCAGCAACGCCAGAGTAGCATGTGGCAGCAGCGAAACGGTCGGGGTACGTCGCGATGAGAACGTTAGTCATCATGCAACCGGAGCTGGTTCCAGTAACAAAGACCTTGTTGCGGTTGGCGTTGTATCGCTGGATGACATAGTCGACCATGCTGACCAGGACCTGACTGTCGCCCTGGCCGTCGTGCTTGAGGGTCTTGGTACTGGCGACATCCCAGCAGTTGAAATCCTTGGGGGACGAAGGGAAGATGAGAATTGCGCCGCGAGAGTCGGCGAGGGACCTGTACTTGGTCTGCTGGAAATAGCCCGATCCGCTACCACCACAGGGGTGCAGCTGAGTAGTGGGTTAGTTCGAACTGTTCGAGTGAGTTCTGTGGATTACTCACGGCAAGAATGACAGCCGGGTTAGAAGGAAGATTGTTGGGGATGTAGGCCTGCATCTGTAGCTGGGTGCTGTATGTTGGCCCAAAGTTGGTGATAGTCTGGAGCTGAGCAGCAACCAGGCCAGCGCCCAAGGTGAGCTGTGTCAACAGCTTTCGCGGCGAGAGAAAGTCAAGCATGATGGATACTCTGAATCTAGCTATTCCGTGATGGCTGTCACTCTCTTCCTCGAGCGAGGCCGATGATTGTTTTATACTCCATTCCCATTATTACCATGATGTCGATCATGATGAGTTTCAAGTGCCGACCCTCAATACCGCCAGATACGGAGGCAGGATGTCCGCTACAAGACCCCGCATCTGTCTAAACCGGAAATATCAGCAAATGTTCTGATTCTCCTTGATTAAATACTAGGGCTGATAGCGTCGCATGCATGTATAAACAAGCAAAACTGCCATGTCTATATCATTTAGATTAATTACAGGAGGCATCATTCATGCTCCCCGCGCTATAGATGCGGTCTGCCGAGAGGCGGAAGCTCACCCTCCGAATCTACCAGAAACAGCTACTGGTACTTGGCAAGACAAGGCAACTTACCGAGCTGGCTAAACACCCTGGTCTTGTGTCGGATTCTCCCGTTTATTACCAAGGTTTTCCATATTGAAACAGATCTACAGGCTGAGGCTCAATGGCATGCGAATATATTACCCGTAATACGACGTTCTGAGGAACAGGGACGACCTTGCTTCGCTATAGCCTCCGCGGCCATGTCCATAATGTTTCTGATGATCGCTGGCCGGGATAAGACAACTGATGTTATGAGATAAGCAAATTTAAGATGTTCATCATATAAATTATACAAATACTTCTGGTTATGCCATTTATCTAATACCCAATTCCCCAACGCCTAGAAAATGTGATATATCCGACCGACAACTCCGAACAATGATAGATAGGTCATTAATTAGGTGGCGTCAAAGGAAGCTTCTCCTTGAGCTTGAACTCCGCGTACGGTCCATACCGCCATCGCTTGCTGTTCTCTTCTGCCCACCATCGAGCCATTGAAGCTCCTTCTTGAACCCAATCCTCCACTACGTCGATCTCCTTCATCGGCATTCCGAACCGTTCATCCAATTCATGTCCAATACTGTCGATGAAAGTACCAAACTCGAAGCCCTGGATTGCAAATTGATCCATTGGGTCGTAGGTCAGATTGGTGTAACGCCATTCAACATTGTCAACGAGGGGGATGACGAGATGGCGCTCGGGATAGCGAGCGTCGCGAGCAGTAATCACGGCGCGACCGGGATTGACGATTGTGAACTGCCAATTACCCTGGCCTGTTGTCTCGTTCTGATTGACCTGAGTGCGAATAAGGGACTGTCCCTCGTAATTGCGGACCAGGTCGGAAGCAACTTGTTGGCTGCCGTTGTTCAAAGAGCCAGTCTCGAGAAGGATGTCGAGGATCGTGGGCAGAATCTGCGACGAGTGTACCGCATCATGAACGTCAAAAGCCGGCAGCAACGGATGCGATACCACTAGAGGAACGTGGTCCACACCGACGTTGGGGTTATAGTACGGAGACACGATGTCATTCTCAGGCATCGATAACCCGTGGTCGCCAACGAATACAATGAGGGTCTCGTTGGCAACACCTTGCTCATCAAGCAGATCCAAGACCTTGCGTATCCACTTATCGTCGTACCCTTCGGTATTGACGTAGTGGGACAGCATGTCATGGCCTTTCGCAACCGGGACGTATTTCTCTTTCTCGGGAAGTTTGAAGGCGTGATGGCTGGTGCTGGTGATGTGCGAGAGGAAAACTCGCTCGTTCTTCTCTTTGGCTGACACAAAGGCGTCGCGAATGTAATCTTCTAGAGGATCTTCCTCGAAAGCGAAGGCGTTGATGTTGGGCAGTGTGACGGGTCCGTGAGTCGCATTATCCGATCGCAGGTATTCTCGATTGATGACATGTTCCTTAGGAAATCCGATGCCGTCAGTCATCATTTCGTACTGCTTGTCATACTGCATAGTAGAGGCCTGGAAGAAGTACGACTGCCACGTAGACCCGTTGTATGCATGCGACTCGTCGCCTTCCGAGGCATCAGCCTGGTTCATGGCATTGAAGATATGCGGCAAGCAAGGCTGGTAAATGTGGTGTTTGTAGTCGAGATTGAAGTCTGCCAATAGTGGTGAAATACCACAGAGGGTTCCTTCCAAGCTCTTGAGTGTATATGTCGCTGTCGTATGGGCTTTGGTGAAACGAGCTCCGCCGCGCTTCACCTGATCTGCCTTGAGGTGGTCGAAACCGTCGTCGTAGTCGCCGGTGATGAAGTTCGCTGTCGGGGTCAAAGTCGCGAGTCGGCGCATCGCATCTGGAGGAAGGCCTTTCTCGCCGAAGCTTTCGACCAGTCGATTCCATATCACACTCTCCTTCTTAAGAGGGAACACATCATTTCGTGTACTTTCGAGGAAAAATAGGAGGACGTGTCGGACGGGGATGTCTTGTAGCTTGTCCTTCAGTTCGGCAAGGAGATCTTGGTCGAGGTTCGAGATCTTCATGGGATCGGCGTCTGCATTGTAATGATCTTTGCCGTTATACCAGTCCTCGAAGCCAGCCAGCTTTTGTTCTTTTGGAAGCCAGTCCAGCGTCGGCGGCATGCCGAGAGCTGTTCGGTTGTCCCATGAACGTTGAATGCCAACATATCGCATTTCGGGCAGGTTTTGTAGGACGGGCGACGAGGCGGCAAGGTCGACGAAGGGCATTAAGGCGGGCGTCCACGAAAGGAAGATAAGCGATCGGTCCTTAGGTCGTTCGAAGGCTGCGTAAAGTAGCAGGAGGACAATGGAGGTGAATAGCATGTAGATGATCATGTCGGCGACAGCCTTGCATGCAAAGCGCGGGATCGCCCGTCGTATTTGAGCATCGTGGTCAATCGCATCGTCGTATTCGCCGCTGCGACGCTTGACTTGGTCTTCGATATCGATCTGTGGAACTTGCAAGTAATTACTCCTGCGTAGGACGAACCGACTGAACAGGCGCCATGTCGTAGCGAAAGGCCAATTGACGACATCGGCGAAGTAGCCGTAAATGCCATAGCAAACATTCTGGAATAGCCACGAGGCGACCAGGTTCAGACAAAAGGCCATGACAAACGACAGGCTTCCCGAGAGTATAAGGGCTCGCGACGAGGGATCGGTAGGTAGGGAGACATTTCGGAGGTGGATTTCGGAGCCCGCGGCGAGGTAGAAGGAGATGAAGATGAGGCTGAAGGCAGCATTGTAGAACATGAAGAGGCCATTGAAGAGAACGACGACGACGCGTAGGTTGAAGGGGCCGGCGAGCCAGTGGTCAAGCAGGAGTCGGATAAGGGTGAGGACAGCGATGTCCTGGGCGACGAAAGAATAAGCCCATTCTTGTAGGAATGTAGGATGAACCGCTGTGCGATGGTCGTGGATGTGAATGATCTTGGCGCTCCATACGGCCAGGGCTGTGAAGGCAAAGAAGAACCGACGGTTGGCGAAGCGGAAGACGAAAGCGGAAAGGCAGCGCCCGACCGCCTTGGCGGGCGTAGGTATATTCATGATGAAAGAATGTTAGGATAAAAGGGACGACTTCGAAAAGAACCGAGACGAAACGAAACGCCTGGAGCAGCAGCAGCGACGGCAGCCCAGGGCCGATCGCGGTTTCCTTCGGGCGCAAGGCCTCTCGAGAAAATTACCCAGATGACGGTCGCAGACCAGTGCGAACCATGACACTCCAGAAAGGGGGTTTTCCGCTATTAGGTTAAACAAGCTTTGGCATAAGCAATAGTGCCAAGAGATTTGAAGAAGGAAAAGAGAAGGGAAGGGGTTCTACCGCGATTCCATGAATGACAGGGCTAACGTAAGATATATAATTAATTTTCCGCGATTGTAACTTTACATGGCAGAAAGAGGCGCTGCCTTGTTTTGCGTTATTTCCATTGCTCGCCGGGCGCGACAGCCATGAAGATCTTTTGGCTGTTACTGGAGCCTGGGGATAATTGGATTCATTGCCAGCGGGGTACAGAAGATTGGAGGAAGCCTTCAAAGGGGTAACAGAAAGCTTGAGAGGGAAGCTTATGGGTGATCAGAAATAATCAGCAAATGACCCTGCTCAAGCCAGCGAAGAATGGTCAGGTTATTTCGTCTCTCCAGATACCCGGAGCGCCTCGTTTCCAGGCCCCAATTTATTCAGGGTCTAGATCCGCTATGACGGGCTCTAGAGATCGATGATTGGGGGATGGCAGGTCGTTAATTCCAGGGGCTCAGCGACGCCAAAGAGGGGCGCAGACACCAACAAAGTCTAGATTGTGCCCGGCAGCCGGGCACTGTTCCAGTTGTCTTCTGATGGTTCAGCCTTATTTCCATCGCCAAGAATAGAAAAGAACAGTTGGAATCTTGGTTTCATTTAGCTCAGTGCTTTTGACAGTTTTATTCTGTTAAATATCGACACTTTGTGCGTAAGATTAAGGTAAACGACGATCAACTCCACTATAGCATCTCGAAACATACCGACTTTGTTACGATTGTCTTTTCCTGAAAACTGACAATGACTCGGTGACAACTATAATGGGATGCTGCCGAACAACCGGACTGCATCATTTGACCTCTGTAAAAATGCATGTGCCGCACTGCCAGATGAGAAATGGTGTCAAAATGCCAACACCGCCCCGATCTTCAAAGCTTAGCTCACTGGCTTTTGCTCCGCCCCCAGTTCGAGGGTGCCATCAGCTGGTGGGTTCTTGTTGGCAGTTGCTAAGGGCTACTTGAAGACTCGGCCAAATTCCACTCGATGACGATGTACTTCTTAACGCCGACAATCCGCATCAACAAAAATACTGCTAAAGCACTAGAGATTGTAATTTCACTACCTAATCAGGACAATGAGGAACAATTACATTCGGAGTTACTTCCGAGTGAGTTTTACAAGATATTGTTCTCAAGCTTCTGAGCAGAATGGCAACGGTGGTTTGGCGCTAGTTTTTTATTTCGTTGCGCTGTTGCAGGTCTCAAGCTTGTACTAAGCATGCATGAATGGAATGATTCAGACGACCACCAACACCGCTGACCACGCGTTCTTACCCTAACTAACCTCATGTAAAAAGAACTTCCAATTTATGTCCACTAATGTGTGAGAAAATAGCCGTCTGTCTGGAAGAATACTCCTGACGCTTGAGCACTAGAATTGAAGGTTGAGTCGTTTAGGGTAAGCTTCCCCACAAGACGCGTCGCGACACCAATTGAGGGGCTCAGCACTCAGCAATGATGGGAATCATGACAATTAGCACAACTATTCACGAGATGCTTGCGCTTGATGTACAACATATGAAATGGTATTCTCGCAATTACCAGTCTCCAACAAATGACTTGTAAGTCGGTATCTTGACCTCTCGATCGGTATAAACACCGCCTTTCTGCTGTTGCATACCCGCCCATTTCTCTTTCATCAATTCCCTTCTACGTTCATCCTCAGTCTTCACCTCGGGCTCTCCAGAGCCCTTCTCCAAGTCGCCTTCATTTTTGGCTTGAATCTCCGCTTTGCTGTCTTTTTCATTCACAATCTCCCAATCATCGTCTTTGCCTGCTCTTGCTTTAGCCATGGGGCGCGTTGGAGGGGCAAAAGGCGTACTTGTGGGAACTTTGGAGGTCTTCTCGTTCTCGGCGTTCGATGACATGTTGGATGACTGATTGACCGGGTGCGAATTCTTTTATGAGTTTCTGTTGGGATCGTGCAGAGGGGGAGCCAGATGGTGAGAGATAGAGGACGAGTGAGTCTGGAGGCAAAACGCGTAGGCAGTGAGTGGCGAGTTTGAGCGATACCCTGCTGATTGATCTCGTGACTTGGAGACGCCTTCACAGTTGGACCTTGACTTCACGATTAATTGATTGCGCTCCTCTTGGACTTCCTGTCATCTGGTATGCTTTAACTGTTTGCATGCTGGGCTGCGATGCACCAAGGCGATGTCGCTTCGACCATAGGTACTTGGGGCTCTTGACTAAGTCTGTACAGATGAAGGATAAACCTATTGATGAAACCTAAAGATACTAGAAACGTGATCATCTCGAATCAAAGGTCTAATAAAGACCCAGAGTCTCCCTTGCCATCATCCTCCCACTCTTTCCCACCCCTCGAAGCAGCAGCCTTGTACACGCTCGCAATCTCACTCTGCCACTTCTCAACATCCGGCCTCACAAAACGGCGATCATATGTGATCAATCCATTGACCTCACCCTCAACATCACTTGTCTGAGTATAAACAGCGCCACTGCATGCAAACCGTTGAGTTTGCTCGCGGATGTCGCGGAATAAGACTCCAGATCGGTAGTTGTATGATTCAAGGTCCTCGTTGATCTCGTATGTTTCTGGGATGCTGTCTATGGCTTGTTTGACGTTCCAAAGACTGCGATGAATGTTGGAATCGGGTAAATGTAAAAAGTTGAAGGGAACTTACTGTTCGATGGAGACGTTGTGACCGATACCGCCGTATTCGCCAGCGATGCCGATGCGCTCGGGGTCATATGGTGTCTTGGGTTGAGAGTAGAACGGTGTCCCGCACTGAGGCGCAGCATAATTGTGATTGTCCTGGGCAGGAATTAGTACAATTCTAGTCGATTTTGAGGAGTTCACTCACATGGAAATCGCCATAACCATGATCATCCCATCCGCTGACAGAGTTGATGAGTCGAGAGTCGTCGAGCTTACGGAGAAGCTGTGTCAAGTCTTCCTCTGGCGAACCATCTCGCTGACCCCATGCTTCATTGTAAATGACCTATTGAGATTAGTATATTGGCCTTACAGAGGATCTCATATCTTACCCAAGTCGTGATCGAAGGATAGCTCTTGTGCTGATTGACCAGAATCTCAAATTGTCGCCTGAATTCAGCTTGCTGCGCATCATTTGGTTTCCGGTCGCCAGCTGGGAGACTAGGCATGTCTTGAATGACGAGAAGACCAAGCTCATCGCAGGCTTGATAGAAAAGATGAGGCTCATATTTGATCTATGAAAGTTAGTACAGAGTTCTAAGACAAGAAGAATGAGGGCACTCACATGTTTCCTCACCATGTTGAACCCAAACTTCTTCAACAACTTCAGATCAGACACCATCGCCTCTCGATTCGGTGGTGTGTACAAACCATCTGGCCAGTATCCCTGATCAAGCGTACCGAATTGGAACACAAACTCGCCGTTGAGTAACGGCCGTGTGACATTCTCAACTTTACCCTTTGAGATGGTGCGGAAACCGGTGTAGCTGTGCACTTCATCCCCGCTACCGAGTGTTACAGTGAGGTTGTAGAGCGTTGGGGAATCGGGCCACC
Source organism: Fusarium sp. MBC 364 (assembly GCA_030777805.1). Classification (NCBI taxonomy): domain Eukaryota; kingdom Fungi; phylum Ascomycota; class Sordariomycetes; order Hypocreales; family Nectriaceae; genus Fusarium; species Fusarium sp. MBC 364. Next base: position 48,304 of record JAPFSC010000125.1, read on the forward strand.
ATAGTTTTGGCGATTTTGCAGTGAAGCTGAATTGCTCATCTGTTGTTCCGTTGTGTGACGCGAGGTTTGAGCCGTCTGAGCCGGCGATGGTCACTGAGACGGCCTTGGCGGATTTTCCTGATGTATGAACTGTGACGGCAACTGAGATGGTTAGTACCACTGCATGCTGCCAAGAAGAAAGGATGCTCACCTTTGCCATCTGAACCGGCTACTATGTCGAGCTCGGTGATATAGTTCTCTTTGGGAACAGCTTCAAGCCAGACTTGTTGCCAGATACCAGAACACGAGCGATAGAAGATGTGACTAGGGCGCAGCGTCTGCTTGCCGATAGGGATGATCTCATCGTCTGTTGGATCACTCACAAAGACGAGTCTGCTTTGGCGTTAATTGATGCCTAGCTAAGCAATGATTGAGAAGAACACTCACAGTTCATTTGACTCGCCAAACTTGATATCTTCAGTCACGTCAACAGTAAACCTGTCGTATCCACCAATATGGTTGGTCTTTTCCTCGCCGTTCACAAATACAGTCGAGTTGTAATCCACAGCCTCAAAATGAAGCAGAACAGTCTGATCCTCCCAATCGTCTGGTACTTCAAACGATCGCTGATACCAGAATTCTCGCTCGTCGAGGATCTGTAGTCCGGACAAAGCGCTTTCGATACAAGCTGGAACAAGCACCTCGCGATCCAGAGGCCCTTCTTCGGGAGGACTGCTCAAGTCCCCATCACCTCTCCATGTCCAGATCCCATTCAGGCTCTTCCATGCGTCGCGCTTGAGTAATGGTCGCGGATGCTCCGGCCATGGATTAGTGCCAACTTTATAAGTCCAGTCTGTATCCAGTGGAGGCTTCTGAACTTCGTACTTTGTCTGCGCAGCGACGCGGGAGCAAAGCCCCGCAAAGAAAGCAATCTTGAACCAAAACATGATTGCAGATACAAGCTACACAAATCATCGCATCCACGAGCGACTGCGTTCCCTTTTGTATCCCCCCGGGCATCTCCTTCCCCGCATACCAGCGATTCAAGCTTAACCTTATGACGTCTACACGGGACGCGATCATGCTATTTCCAGTGCTGAAATGCCCCGCATCCCTGGAGATCATCGCGTTAAATTGCCTAAACGCATATAAAATGGCATTCTGTTTCCCTGTAAACGCAGACAAAAATCCCCCGAAGGATGAGGCCTTGCTTATTGGGCTGCTAGTTAAGCTTTACCGATGTTGTATCCGAAGCTCCATTCAGCATTAACATCATCTGATCGCTATTTCGCATTGATCCTTCGGGTGGATTGACCCCGAATGCAAGCCTTGTACAACGGAACAGCCTCCGGCGAGCATCACGGCCTCAAGTCTTAGGATAATCCATATATATTAAGCGTATAAATCGCATACAAAATCCCCATTTATGCTCAAAATCTTACAGACTGCAAATGCGCTTGAATCCAAGACTGTCAATGTTGACCTGGATATGCTGAAACTCTCCGCTGCAGGATGTGGTGAATTGCAAACTTGCCTGTGCCGCGCTCAAATCAGTCAAGATGATGCTCGCCGTCTTCCAACCACCGACACTCTCCACGATCGAGCCACGACCGGAAGTACCTCCCACACTGAGCTCTATATCACATGTGAAGTCACCACCTTGACTGATGCTGAAAAAACGGTAATAGTATGAAAACTCGTAGGTGCCGTCAAGATCAGTCACGGTCTGCTCAGCGATGCCAGCTTTATAACCACCACCGATGAGGGAGTAGGCCCTGGCACAAGATATTAGCATAGAACATGTGTGAATAAGAGAGGTAGTAGCATACACAGAATTGACACCATTTTGGGGGGAGTCCTGAGTTAAGACGCCGCCAGTGATTGACCACGGTGTAGTGTCGGAATTGCTGTCGTCGAAACCAGGGTTGCCAAGTAGCTGGGTTTCGACACAAGCTGGGGCCGCAGTGGTCGTCGTAGACTCAACCTGGGCAGTGGTGGTAGACTCTGCAAATGTAGTAGTCGTAGTGACATCCACTGGAGCAGTTGTCGTATCAGATGCAATTGACGATGCGCTCTCGGTAAGGTCTGCTTCGGTAGTGCTCGCTGTCGGTTCTGTCAAGATGGTGGTGGTAGCATCGGCGAGAGTAGTAATCGCTGTGGAGTCCAAGGAAGTGGTCAAAGGTCGGCATGGCCCAGCCTCAACTCCAGAAAGGAATAGAGCTACAGCGGCAGCTGTAAGGTTGGAAAAACGAACCATTCTGGCTAAATGGAATAACAAAGCTCAAACGAGTGGACAGAACTGCAGGTGACGCAGTGCAATTGAACGAATGTAAAGAGCGAGATATGCAAAGGGAAATTAAATTAGAAACATGTAGTAGATGCCTCTCCTTTTAAATTCAGCTGTCTTGTCTGTTTATAGCGCTAGACATGGTTCCGACATGAGGCTATTGCCAATAGTTCAGCAGGCTAGACTGGTAAAGAATTAGTCCAGGGACTTATTACTTAAACTGGCTACAACAATCCTTCTGTCAATTTGCAAGCGTTATTTTGATCCTCAAGGTGTTGAAAGACAATACTTCTGTTACTCACCTGACTGCAAATTATCGCACCTTGAGCACATTATCGTGTAAGTTATCACATCCTCAAATCGAGATCAAAGGATTCTACCATGTTCGCATTGCACTAGCATTCGAATCCCGAATTGAATGGCATAAAAACAGCTCATTTATTGTCATGGTAAGTATCCGTTTGCTAACTAACAAGTTTCAATTCTCAAAGACCAAATTGCAAAGACCAGCTTATGCCCAAACTCCAAACCTGCACTCAAGAAGATACTAACTTAGTCAAAGCTGGTCTCCTGGAATGTGCTGCGAAGAGGCATCTCGTTATCATAACCACCAGCCTCCTTCTTCATATGCCTGTCAAAGCTCTGAGTCGACATCTGCACTTTCTCGAACCAGGTCCTATCCAGGACAGGCGCAGCAGGAGGGCTCTGACCACGCGACTTGGCAAGCTCAGCCTGCGTAGCGTAGTTGTGAATAGCCAGACTGGACGCAATCTGGAATGCGCTGCGGATCTGTCGACCGTTCCAGCAGCCAGTGGATCGAGCGAGTTCCTCGTAGTGCTTGGAAGCAAAATCGATGATCTCGTTCTCCTTGATCACCAGAGCGGGCTCGCCTGTCATGCGGCTGCGCTCAGCTTCAATCTGCTTGAGCTTGCCGATGTTGAGGCGGAAAATGTCGCGGGTCTGGGTCTTGTCGAGAGGTGGGTAGTAGAGGGAGAGGTGGATACGGGACTTGAAGGCCTCATCGATGGTGCCGACTCGGTTGGTGGTTAGGAAGAGAAGACCGTTGTAGTACTCAAGGACTCGGAGGAAGACAGAGACCAGAGCATTACGCTTCATGTCCTGCTTGGAACGCTGGGTGAGGAACACATCGGCTTCATCAAGAAGGAGGACACAGTCCCAAAGGTGAGCCAGACGGAAGACGTTTTTGAGGGCATGCTCGACTTCATGGGGTGTGAGACCGAGATCACCACAGGTAATGACGAACAAAGGCTTGCGGTTCTCCATGGCGACAGCCTCTGCCGTAGCAGTCTTACCGACACCAGGAACACCGTGCAGCAAGACCACGAGACCACGACCCTTTCCTTGGATCAGATCCTGGCTGGGTCCCTCAGTCGCAACATCAGCGTACTTGCGCTCGAGAACCTTCCTCTGGAAATGAGACATGACCAGGCCGCGGACAACATCCTTGTAGTCGCGCTGGATACGAAGGTTCTCAAAGACACCAGGCTCACGTCGCACGGGCTTAAGGAGGTTGAGGTCGATGGGCAGGAAGCGACGCTCGCGAAGAGCATATGCGAACATACGCTTGGGAAGAAGGACAAGGTCCTCATCGCGAAGCTCAAGAGCCTTGGGGTTGGTCTCGAACGTTCGGCTACCCTTAACACGAACGCGGAGGAAGGCGTCGACAGCGAGGTTATCCCTTCGCTGGCGGCCCTCAACACCATCGGCGTTTTGGATGATCTCGTTCTGGGAGTAAGCCAGGTTGTGTCGCGAGCCGTTGAACCAGTGCTGGATGGGCATCTCGTCATCCTTGATCTCGCATCGCGAGGACTTGTTGATCGTGAGTCTGTGGAAGCGGGGGCGCCAGTCGGGCATCTTCTGGTAGGCTTCGGTGAGATCGACGATAACGTCACTCTCCACGAACTCGGGATGACGCATCTTCTCGTAACCCTCGTTCTCGAGAATCTCATCGTCTGGCTCGGTGCCGTTAGTAGGCGGGTTTCGGGTGAGCGTCCATGCGCTGTACTGCTGATGACGGTCATCCAAGAAGTTGATGAACTGTCGACCCTGCGCCTTCTGCGTCTCGAGAAGCTGCTTATGATCGTGACGGTAGCGAATAGGGAAGACTTCGAGGGATTCGATAGATCGCTCTCCAACGAAAGATTCAATCTCGAACTTACGGCGCACAGCACCGAAGTTGTTTCCGTCATGGTCGATGTAGTAAGCAGAGATCTTGAACTTGGAGTTCTCGTCAATCTGCTGCTCGTCGGCGAAGAAGTCCCAGCCAGAGGTGGGATAAGAAGTCTCGGGCTCGGGGCTGCGGGTCTTGTACACGCGCCAGATCTCGTGGTATCGGCCGCCGGTCTCGCCGGATGCGGGCATGTAGATGAGGTCGCCAACGCGGAAGAGGGACCAAAGATCGTCAAACTTGACGCGGTCGACGCTTGAGTCGTCGAAGCGGTTGTATAATGGAAGGACTTCCTTGTCGATGAAGTCGACGTAGCATCGCATGTCGCGAAGAGCCTCGGGGCTGTCCATGAGGTTGTCGTAGTCCTCATCCTCATTTGAGTCAACAGACAGGAGAGACTCTGTCTCATCCTTTTCATTCTCCTCACCATCCTCGTCAGTCTTCTCGATCACCTCTGCCTCGACCTCGGGGACGTCAAGCTCGACTGCCTCGGAGCTCTCACTGGCAAGATCCTCAAAGTCAGCCCACTTGTCCTCAAGAGTGCTGAGAATCTCTCGCATCTTGGGTTGGAAGTGGACAAGGGTCTTGAAGGGACGCATGAATGTTCGAGGAGCAGATCGCTTCTCTGTGTCGTTCATGAGAGCGGTCAGATGACCAAGGATAGGTTGAGACTGGATACGAATACGCTGAATCTCAGCATCAGAAGCAGGGACAGCATCGCCCTTCTTCTCACGTCTCGCCTTCTCGAAGGCATCAACCTTCTTCTCCTTGGGTCCCTCCATGGGGCCAATGCTGGAGTAGTTCAACCAGTTCATGCGCAGACGGGCCATCTCCTCACGTCGTCGGAGACCATGCTCACGACGGATTTGAGCTTGGGTACCGGGACCAGACATGAGAACGTCGATGGCATAGTCAGGTTGGTCGACATCCTGGAATCTGTTCTTGAAGTTCTCAAAGTTGACCTTTCGGACTTCGGGGATCTTGGGTCGCCATTTGGAGGCTGTTCGGCGCTGGTCGGCGAGAATGCGCTCGCGTCGCTCTGCCTCCCTCTTGAGAGCCATGTATTCAGCATCGCTCTCTTTGTGATGGCGCATGGTGTTGTCGCGACGACCGCCGCGTCTAGCTTTGGGTGTTGCGCCAGTGCGAGCCATGGTTGCTGATGTGATTGTTGAGTGTATGAAGATGATGGGTTTGATGGTGGTGTTTACTCACACTGCTTCCTACTTATACTGCATTCATCGTGTTCTGAGGCGCCCCGGCGCTTTCATCGTGAAAATAGATAGGAAGGCACCCCAGGCTTCATTGCCGGGCTGAGTCACTGTCGTCGGGTGCATCACTGCCCGTAATGAGGATCCTTGTAGGCAGCAGTGGCGGAGCATCCAGTGGGAGGCCGCGCTAATGTGGATTGCCGAGCGCCAACTCAATCTCACCTCAGCGCTCAACACGAACAAGCCAATTGATCACTAAAGATCTATCGGATTGTTTCAGATGTCAAAGCTTGTGCAGGCAAAGGTGCATTGCTCAAGGCAACCGCTGTGTGGCTTGGTGATGCTCTTGGACTAGCTGCATTGCCAGTCTAGGTACTCAGGTACTTTTCTCCAAGGCCTCAGAGGAAGCACACCTGCCAAGAGCATGGGTGACAAAAGCAGAAGTCACTTGGCACGGGTTTGAAGGAGACTTTGTGCTCACTCTTATTGGTATCCTCTCTGGCATCGCATGTATAGCTCACCGTTGACCGCTCTGCTTATGCATAAGGCATGTTCCAGACCTGCGACATCCGAATTTCTCTATCTTACTCCGATCATCGCATTCAAGTCCTGCATGCTGAGTCTGGGACTTTGGTGCCAGCCTAAATCCCACCTCTTCAATCCCCCGGCTTGCACAGCCCACACTGCCAATCGGCTAGCTGACCGGACGCATGATAGTAGAAAGTAGATGCCTTCTATCCTCAGATCATTCCTTACATGGTTAGCAATGCACAAAGCAGTGCATTCATGATCTCGGTGATCACCTTCTTGGGACCAGCGCGAGAGGCTCGCTTCGATACAAGATACAATTAGGGCCATGAGGCTCTTGTTCGAGAGCTAATCGAATGCCCTGACATTCTCTATATCTGTTGTTCTATCTAATTTGTAGTGGGGAAATTGTTCAAGCGACCGCCATCAACAACTATGACTGTGCCGTTACAATATCCACCCGCTCTCGAAGCAAGGTAGAGGAAAGTTCCTGACATATCCTTCTCATCTCCCATCCTTCGAAGTGGTGAAATAGTTGCCGGGATTTGGCCAGGTTGTCCTGACTCGTCAGAGTACATCTTGACGATCGGCTCGGACATTTCACTAGGGAACACTGCGAGATGTTAGAGGCACTCTTGGGTACGTGGTGAGAACTTGGTACTTACATCCTGGGCAGATACAATTGGCGCGGATGTTCCACTGAGGAAGAGTAACTGCAAGCTGCTTGGCTGCGTGGACTGCACCAGCCTTGGATTGTCCATAAGCCCAACCACCAGGAGCCTTCTTGTTGAACGCTGCAATGGAGCTAGTAACAATGATTTGCGAAGTCTGATCAACATTGGCCTTCTCGTTACCCTTCTTCAAAAGTCCAAGGAAAGCCATGCTGGTGTACCAGACAGAAGCAGTGTTAATAGCGAAAGTGCTGACATATTCGTTAAAATCAGTATCAAAATTGGACTTTGCCCACTCTTCCATCGTGGTCTCGGGAGTCACTGGCTTGACCTGAGGTCCTCCGATACCAGAGTTGCAGACGAGGAGGTTGATGTATCCAGCATCCTTCTCAATCTGTGACACGGCGTTTTGGAGATCGGATTTGGATGTGACGTCGCACTGGACTCCAATGACCTTGTCGCCCAATTGGCTGGCAACTTCATCCAACTTTTCCTTTCTTCGTCCAGCGATGTATACTTTGGCAGCACCGTTTTGGAGTAGAGCCTTGACGAACATGAGACCAATGCCTATCGAGGGTCAGCGTTGGTTTCTCCGTTACAGAGCGTATGACTAACCAGTAGCACCGCCTGTCACGACCGCCACGAGGCCGTCGACGTTGAAGAGAGAGCCAGCGTTAAGTTCCGACGCCATGATTATAATGTAGTTAAAAAGGTCGCAGTGTTGCTTGAATGTTGGAAAGACGATTAAAATTGAGGTAATTGGCAAACTATTTATTGTCTGCCCCGCTTGTGATTCATCAAGATGTCATGTCTTCGCTATAACGTTAGAGACAACGACAACCCAATCCGGTCGGCTCGGCTCGGCTAAGGGCCCGCTAAAATGGATCCCGCTGAGTCAAGAAGAAACCCTCCGGGGTTCTGACAACTCGAACGTCAGCGGGTCTCATTGTTTTGAGCAATTGATGACCAATGATAAAATTATTTGAGATGCTTGGGAGTGGTTCTACGGGTGTATGAATACACACGTGTGATTTACAAGAGTTGTAGGAGCTGAAGATAGCTGATACTGAGGCTAGAAGATGGCTTGGGAGTACGCCTTGGCTGAAAACTAGGCAGATAGCGAGATATCATATGAATGCACAGCTTAAATCCCGTTTGGTCTTGTGTCTTTTACCTACCGATCGGAAAGGTATCGGGGTCCATGAGTTTAGTAGTCTTATCATCTCGTTGAAAGTAATCGTCTGTCCGTCTATCAAGAGAACGGCCACTTCATCTCTGCATTATGTCACCTTATGGTGATAAAGCCGATCGTGCGGATTTTACTCAACTGCATTGTGATGCAAATCCGTTAGCTCCGGCTGACAATACCAACGTCGACTCTTTCGCATTGTTCGAAAACATCTTACAGAGGCCCAGCGGTGCCGAGCTAGCCGCCAACTCGGCAAGGCTTGCCGTATTAGCAAAGGAGTTTCGGGATACGCAGATGGCAATTCGAAGACAAAAGCGAAAAGAAAAGATGAGGAAGGCGGTGGTTGTGGGGTGTTCAGTTCTACTCGTGGTTGGCTTATGGTACTGGTTGTGGTTTTAATGCACCGTTGGTACGATTACAAACGTTCTATGCACGCTCTGAATACTTTCACATCTGACAAAATGGTACGATTTGGGAAATATCGTGGGCCTCGGCTGAGAGCCAAGATTTCAGATAAGACAAGGAGACCATTGCGCTGATCGCGCCATATCTACCCCGCTTGAGATTAGATCGTGTCACTTGTCAACCTAATTGCCTCAATAAAGTTTTCTACAATAACACACCGAAACGCTATAGATACGAACAAATAAGAAACATGAGCGAACAGAAGTTGGTAAATGGATCTGTGGGTGAGCAGAAAATCACCCCAAAGGTTCTGCTGATTGTCATGGTACGTGTCCATCATCTTCAAAACTCACCACGGTCTAATTATCATCAGTTCTATGAGGAATCCAGGAATTGGCTCTCTCCTTCAAGTGCAATCCAGTTCCCTCGTAAGATTCGGGTTCCAGGTCTTGCTCGAGGTTACGAAGACATACATGTGACTGAGAACGGCGATATTGCACTCTTGGTCGTTGGCACAGCTCGTAAGAACCCACTTCAAGTGAACAAGACCATCCGGCTAACTATACAATAGTGATAAATGCATCTTTATCAATCAGCGCTCTCTTAACGTCGCCACTCTTCAATCTGCAAAAGTCATACTTCATCTTGACCGGTATCGCAGGCGTTAACCCCAAGCGAGCTACCATCGGTTCTGTTGCCTTTGCGAGGTTCGCAGTTCAAGTTGACACGCAACTTGAATTTGACGCAAGAGAGGTTCCCGCGGAATGGGGCTCTGGATATGTCCCAATGGGAGCCGATAAGCCTGATCAGTTTCCTGGTATAGTTCACGGGTCTGAGGTGTTCGAGCTCAACACTGCCTTGAGAGACTATGCCTTCTCGGTCGCGAAGTCTGTTACGCTTGAGGATTCGACTGTAGCTGCCGAGCATAGAGCTCTGTGGAAGAACTCACTCGATGGTGTGTTTGAGGCAGCTACGCAGAAACCAAATATTCTCAAAGGCGATGTCCTGTCTTCGAATACGTTTTGGCACGGCCATCGTATCTCGGAAGCCATGGAACGAGTCACCAGAGTCTATACTGCAGGACAAGCTGAGTATACCATGACAGCACAGGAGGATAACGCGCTACTGGCTGGACTGTTGAACGCAGCACTTCAAGGAAAAGTCGATTTTTCGAGAATCTTGTTGATCCGATCTGCTTCAAACTTTGATCGTGGTCATGAAGACAAGCCCCATCAACTTCCCTTTGTTATGGACAAGGGAGGTTTGGGTCCGTCTACACGTAATTTGTACCTTACAGGGTTGAAAGTTATTGAGGGGATCTTGGAGGATTGGTCCTCTAGGTTTGAGGCTGGGATAGCCCCAGAGAATTATATTGGTGATATCTTTGGCTCGCTTGGTGGCAAACCTGGGTTCGGAGATAAGCATAACATTGATCAGATAAGGTCGCATTAAAACAGACGAAATTTGAAGGTACCGGAGTATTTCGGCGGGATGTATGGCTTATTCGTCGCTGTGAGCTGCACATTAACCCTTCCAAAAGAAACTCGAATTAGATCAAGTCTGGTTGCAGGGATGACCACACAAGCCGCTGTCAATACGCATACAGCCATCCTTGTTCAATGCATCAGGGAACGCAAATGATCTGATTGTCACAACTCACAAATGTCACCTCCCTCTTTCTATTACATGATATCCAATTAGGGGGCATGGATTAGGCCTCGTTCTGCAGAGCGATGATTCAGCTCGTGGCCAAGACGGCACATCATGCAAAGCTGCCCAACGAGGCTGCCTGCTTATTATTGACTTGAATGCCCGCCTGATAATTGCTTCAATATAACTATGATAACCAGTATTCCTTAACATCACCATTTTTGTCTCATCATTCTACCCACCGGTCGTCAGTTCAATCTTATGGAGTCGCTTTCATCAAAATGCTTCGAAGAAGCGAACTCGACAGACTGTTTGCTTCGCGCCATCATCGACTTTCTTGAAGATACACAAAAGAAGAATGAGGCAGAGTTCGAGTGGGATCCCATCACATTTGGCTTTACTGTCTCTATCGCTTTGATAGCGGCGGGGTTCGCGTTGATCACGATAGTACAAGCAGTCCTGGCGGCCGGCCCAGGACGTCGAAAGTCTAATTCTGAAGCGATCGGCAAGTGGTCCAGGTATACCAAAAGGAAGTGGCAATTCTGGGATCTCGGCTATCTGCATGTTGCCAATACTCCAATTCTCACCGTCGACAATATATTGTCGTATCTCGAACTGAAGAGGACGAATGTCGACAAGTCTGACAAGTCTTCTGAAAGTCCACCTGAAGATGAATCAAAACAACCAAACCGCCGCTCGAAAAGCCTTGCAGCAAGTGCCGCGAAATGGTTGATTTTCCTTGATGAGGTTGGATTGTCACATTTGGAGCTACCTGATGAGGCCCTCGAAACTTGGTTGGCGGACTATCTTCCGAGTGATCTCTTGGCTGTGCCTGCTTTGATAGAGGTGCAGCTCATTTACGTCTTCATGAGTCTTTTTTGCAAGCCTTTCCGTGTCCTGGGGTCAGACAAAAAATACCCAGTGCTTATGGGTAAAGACTTCCAGTTTGAAGTCCGTCAGCACCCAACGTTGGGGTCAATCGCCACTTTCTCGAAATACAACCCGGGTTCTCTCAAGATTTCTAGGCGCACCACAATGTCACGAATTGTACTTCTCGAAGAGCAAGCTAAAGGGATCGTGCACGTCTCGGCAGGATCTGAGGATTTGGAATCTGGATTACCCCATGAAACTTTCATGCAGATTTACGAGTCCTCAAATCACTTTACAGTTCAAGTTGGTAAAATTGATATCTCCCGCCGAATGCACCTGCCGTGGTCGATGCACCACAGCAACTGTGCTCTCTGCTCTTGGACAGAAACCACCTATAGTTATGATCAAACCCGTGGCTCTGACCCGTCTCTACCTTCATTGAGTTCGAGAAGTTTGTTTGCCTTGATGTTTGCGAACATCCCGCGGGCAATACCGGAAATCTTCCCTTGGGGTAAATTCGACTTAAAAGGGGTATTCGAGGCTCTTTCTATCAGTTCCGACATTACCATCGGAGACAAGTTGAGATACATCAATGGCAGAACAGAGAAACGAAAGCATCTGCTACATCTCATATTCCGACCTCACGGACAGATGAGTCAAAGATGTCCTCTCCCATCCTTCGAGGATTCGGACAGTTCAACTTGTCGCTGTCGACGGATTATTGATACATGCACAGCTATGCTGCAGAAAGATGACGTAGCTGTCGGGGTGACATCTGGTATCACTACCGAGGATCTTTTGCAGTTTCGAAAGGATGTTACAGGTTTTCTCTTTGTGGTTGACTCTTGGTTGAGGCGCCAATGCTCACAAAGTCAACTTAGTTGCGCAAAGTTTAATCTTTTCAGTGACACAATTCAACTGCAACATGTTGACAAACTCCTCAAATTTGGCCAACCACCAGACATAGACGCGCTTCTCTCGCACTTTATTCGATGGTATCGTGGATTTATTGGAACGGGGGACGATTCTCAGTGTGAGTTCGATTATGACGGAGGCATTATGCTTCTCGAATTAGCGAAGCCAGTTGGGATCGAAGAATTGAACATCCAGGACTTTATGGAGAATCCAAGTCTAGATGGACTGCTGCCTATCAGTGTTGTCCAGACAAGTCCGATTCGTGAAGAGTCAGAGATAGTGTTAGGTAGGTGTTCCTCCAACGCCAGATTGTACGAAAATGAGTATGTTAACAGTATCAGACCACGAATACTTTAAACTTGCCTATGAGAATATAGATGTAAGTGTATGATATGAGATAGGCTCGAGTGTATAATTCTGACAGGTTATAGATCGCCGATCTGGAGAAGCAGCTGGAACAACGTGCAGATGGCGACATCACTCCACCAGACAACTGTCTCATTAGGCGAGTCTTAGGATGGAGAGTCTTACTTGTCACTATACTATATATGACAGCTTTTGACAACACGGATATGCTGGATTCTGGGAGTTGGAACCAGATTTTACCAATGTTATAGATAGATAACCGAGACTATATATTCTGATTAATCCATCACCAGTTCCGGTCTTCACATGTCAAACGGCCTTATTATCCCTGCAAGAACGCATATCTCTCCACCGAATCTAAGCTCTGCTCTTCACCCCTACTTAGACTGCCCCAACAAATGATTCTGAGAAGGGTGTGCCTAGCTTTCATCCCGACGTAAGCGCAACTCATCTTAGTACAAAGCCTTATATGCTGCAGCTCCAAGGCCAACTGTAACAGTGGTCACGATTGTTAAGCCAGGCAGGGCACTCCACAAGTATCGTTTGCTGGTTTCAGCCACTCGATCATCCCAACCAGTAGCTTTGTTGACATGAGGGAACGGTTCATCTGGGATAGGCTTGTCCAAGAACTTGCACAGCGGTTTCCAACCATCGTTGACAGTCCACTCGAGGAGTCTTTCCTTGGGGACCAGCCCACGGATCATGTTGCAGTGTTCTGGTCGAGATATTAGCAGCTTGTCGTCGTATCAAGAGAATATCCCAGTCTTACCTTTGTAGACCCACTTTCCATTCCTCTCTATTCCAGTATTAATGTCGCCGTCCAAGGCCCGGAACAGACCAGGCCACATGAAACGCTCATAGACATGCCAAACCCAAAAGAGCTCCTTGCCAAGGCATGACAGAACCCAGATGGGCCAGCTATTCCAGACACTGAGCAAAGTCTTGATAGCGCTGTCATGCCACGCATCCAGGTCTTTGCGGTGATTAAGGACAACCTTGGCATCGGGATACGCGGCAATGAGTTCAGCCGCAAAGACGGATGCTGCGGCATCTGTTACAGCCGTGCAATGTCCGAGGACCTCGTCAAAGTCTTCCTTGGTGATGTTCGTATTTCCATCAACGGTACCGAACCATCTGAGAAGGGCCGTCAACCGAGATGTCAGACCCATATTGGACTAATGACTTACTTCTTTCGGCACAAGCGAACCCACTTTGATGCGGCCGGGGGGTTCTCATAAACGATATCCCAGCCATGATAAGTATGATCATATCCAAGTTTCAGAAGGGCCGTTTGAAGTGACTCGGTTCCAGACCTCGGCGGCCCCACACACAAAACCTGCATGGGTTGCGTGCGCTTGCGTGGGGGAGGCTCTGGCACCGCGTAGACATAGTTCTCGAGGAACTTCCAATACCAGCTATTAAGAGACGGCATCTTACCAGATTATCTCGTACGTTGCGGTGTGTTGTAACGACTCTGCGGATGGCTCGGTGAATATTCAAGTTGAGGTATTTTATGACGTACGGGTTAAATTGTTCGTGTCAGCAGGTCTTTCGGACAGTCAAGGTATTTGACAGCGTCATTTGCTGACAGCTGAGTAAGATGCTACCCTACATCGGCAGATCAACAAGCTTCGACACTGAAATTTGGGGTCAAGTCATGTTGCGCCGCATGAGACTGCTCTAGTATATCGCCGACAGGAAGAGGGAAAATCCGAAAATCTAGTTATATTTCTTAATGTGCCTTTGTGAGTTCAAAATCACACATCAGCTATGCCCTCTGCAATGTCGCTTGCTTGGCGGAAATTCATAACTTGTATCACAATTGACAGTGTTAGGTTATAAGTAAAACTTAAGCTATGAGTTTAAATCAGATAAGAAATATCATTCACAGTCTCAAACACTCGAGTCTAGTGCACGAGACTCTTAGATTATAGTGGAAGAAACCTGCGTTTTTAAACAGATTGTGTTACAGCTTAAATGGGCCTCACAGTTCTTCAAAAACTACATTAATTAATTCCTACTCAGGTTGACGGTTTTCCCTCTTATCTCGAGTCAAAAAAGAGAAAGGCCAGGAAATGAAGTTTTGTTCCAGCAGAAAATCATCTGAGATACAATTCGTTAAGACTGCACAATTCAAGCCACCAAGACAGATCTATCCGACTCCTCTCGTCAGGAAATGATCACCCTGAACCATCGAAAAACACACCGGAGATACAAAATGCAATTCGTGAGATAATGACGGATTACCCTAGACCTTTACCCCGCAATATGTCTCCTTGAGGACTCAAGTAAGCAGAGTCGCACGCACATGGCAAACCTCCTGCCTAAAGTGGCACTGTTTATATCCTCTTCCGATAACCCGTCAAGGCAGCTCAACTATACCAGTAAGCCACCAAACCAAGTCTCCAGAACGAAGATATCACTTATCGCAACATTGAAGACATTCAGTGCATATACGAACTAATTGTCTGAGCTATTACAAGTAAGGCAAGTGTTTTGTAGACTGCCACCCATTATCAAGCAGATTGCGAGGATATTTGCCAAGAGAGTCACTGTCGCTGCAACACAACCACTACGTCTCACCAGCCTCACAGTAACCTCAGCGGCAACTATACGAGACTCTTGGTGCTTAATTTAGGAAGGTGGCTTAACAAGAAGCAGTCAGCAGTCAGCAGTCACCTCAGCTGTCTAGGCTCAGGAACTGTGTAGGATTGCTGTGCCCCTATGCAGGTCCCAGTGTCATGGATGTCACACCAAGAACTCACGAGACAATGTTTATATCAACTTCAATAATACAGGCTTCACATCTCAACAGACAGGGAGACGAATTTCGTCATCGGTGATGGAGACATTTCGAACCCTAGACATGCCTTTCAAAGTGGAGACGGGTATCGCGAGCAAGGGTTGGACATCAAGATCAAAAGACCTGTAGACAAATGAGAGATAAAATGAGACATCTGAGACATCTGAGTCATTCACGACCGATACTGAACGGTGCTCTTGGCGTTGATAAACTACACGAAGGGATCTACAGCACCATTGAAATTGAAGCTATCTTTAGCGGTCAAAGCGTAGGAGCTTTAATCCATTTCAATTTCATTAGTGAGTGCCGGGCCGACGATCGCATCTGAGGTACCCGCAGTCGTGGCTTGATTAAGAAGCTCGCTAGAAAAAGTGAGACATGATCCGTACATAACGCCAGTCCTGCATTTGCTTATCTAGCAGTACTCCAATTTAACGGGTTTAACAGCATTTAATCGTCCGAAAGGCGCACAGAGTGGTCGACATCGCAAACAATTGGACTGACTAGTCATCAATGCCGAGATAGCGATCAAGCGTCTTGTCTTGATTCGCGGAACCTCAGCCTTACCCCTGTCAGACTGCACAACGCTAGACAAGGGATGCTGCATGCATAAACTAAGCATACTGTTAGTTCAAACATAAGAACCTTAGCATATTCCCGTATTGGAAATGCCCCCGAATCACGCGAGCACGTTAGGCTGAGTACTCAACCCAAAGGATCAGGGGTTAAAGTCTTGGTATTTCTCTTCTACTGCCGATCAATTCATCCCATCACTATGCGTGATATTGGTCCCTTACCTGGATCGGCAGTCTGCTTACCATACATGGGGGAACCTCCCGCACGAGAGAGAGGGGCCACCTTTCCAAATATGTCCAACTGCTCCGACAAAGATAGCGGTGATGCAGAGAGATAGCGGGGGACGCCGAGTCTCCGATACTCGGATTAC
The DNA here is from genome assembly GCA_030777805.1 of Fusarium sp. MBC 364. Classification (NCBI taxonomy): domain Eukaryota; kingdom Fungi; phylum Ascomycota; class Sordariomycetes; order Hypocreales; family Nectriaceae; genus Fusarium; species Fusarium sp. MBC 364. The sequence goes on from JAPFSC010000125.1 coordinate 64,309, forward strand.
TCGCGAAGCTCGCTCGGAGAAATTGTTGCGGGAAGGATTAGACAGACCAGAGGTGATAAGATGTGATGACAACATGTTCACCCCGCCTCTAACTTGAACACAGAGATCAAGCCCTGCTTTCAGCCGTTTTTAACCCCGGAAGATAGACAGATCTAAACGAAGATCACCTATTTTTGTTTCGACAATCATACTATAGTACATCCCAAAGTAAAGTTTAATTAATCTATCTTTACGATACGCCACGCCGATAAGCATAACCCTCACCCATCCAATGCAAGCGCCGGTAGATGACCGTGGGGTAAAGAGGGTCCTCCTAAGTCCCTGGCCAAGATATTTGGAGGCTAACTCCAGACAAGTCGGACTTGGCACAGGCACTTTTGCTCAATACTATACATACAGTCCATTATCACTTTCCTTACTCGGACAGCTCGGCCGCCGTGACGGTTTAGGAAGCTGAATGGCCTCCAATACCCAGCTCTCCAACTCAATCGCTATCACGCAAGCAACAACGTTGATGATAGCAATGATTGGGCCTGATTGCGTTATCCAACAAGTCGACTAAGGATATCTTGACTCGTTGTATAAATACACTCGACTATCACCACAATGTTGGAGTTTACTATCCTCATCCACCACAGCCTCTTCTCCTCTTGTCTCTCACTGTTCAGTTCAATCTTTCACAATGACTAGCTTCCGCCGTATCGCTCTTGGCCTCGCAGCTCTGCTGCCCGCCATCCTTGCTGCTCCCACCGAGAAGCGACAGGAGCTCACTGCCGTGCCTGACAAGTACATCATCACCCTCAAGCCCGAGGCTGCTGAGGCCAAGGTCGAGGCTCACATGGCCTGGGTCACCGACGTCCACCGCCGCAGCCTCAGCAAGCGTGACACCTCCGGTGTTGACAAGAAGTTCAACATCAGCAACTGGGCCGCCTACTCTGGCGAGTTTGACGATGCTACCATTGCTGAGATCAAGAAGAGCCCCGAGGTTGCCTTTGTCGAGCCTGACTACACTGTCACCCTCGACTTCAAGGTTGAGCCCCTCGCTGACCGTGCTCTGACCACTCAGAGCAGCGCTCCTTGGGGTCTTGCTGCCATCTCCCGCCGAACTCCCGGTGGCAGCACCTACACCTACGATACCACTGCCGGTGCCGGTTCTTACGGTTACGTCGTTGACTCTGGCATCAACGTCAACCACGTCGACTTTGGTGGCCGTGCTTCTCTCGGTTACAACGCTGTTGGTGGATCCCACACTGACACCCTCGGCCACGGTACCCACGTTGCTGGTACCATTGCTTCCAACACCTATGGTGTTGCCAAGCGTGTAAGTACAACCATACCCCACATGAGCTACAACGTGATCTGAACCTTATACTTACTATTCTTAGGCCAACGTCATCTCTGTCAAGGTCTTTGCTGGTGCCTCTGGTTCCACCTCTACTATCCTCGCTGGTTTCAACTGGGCTGTCAACGACATCACCTCCAAGGGACGTGCTGGCCGCTCTGTCATCAACCTGTCTCTCGGTGGTCCCGCTTCTCAGACCTGGACCTCTGCCATCAACGCTGCCTACAGCCAGGGTGTCCTCTCCGTTGTTGCTGCCGGTAACGGTGACGACCTCGGTCGTCCTCTTCCCGTCTCTGGCCAGTCTCCTGCCAACGTCCCCAACGCTCTGACCGTTGCTGCCGCCGACTCCAGCTGGCGCACCGCCTCTTTCACCAACTACGGTGCCGGTGTCGATGTCTTTGGTCCTGGTGTCAACATTCTCTCCACCTGGTACACCTCCAACAGCGCCACCAACACCATCAGCGGTACCTCCATGGCTTGCCCTCACGTTGCCGGTCTTGCTCTCTACCTCCAGGTTCTTGAGGGTCTTTCTACCCCTGCTGCTGTTACCAACCGCATCAAGTCTCTTGCCACCACCGGCCGCATCACTGGCAGCCTCAGCGGCAGCCCCAACGCTATGGCCTTCAACGGTGCTACCGCTTAAGCGAGTCTGAAGACTAAGAGGAGGAAACCTTGGACACATAGAGCAAGGAATATGTAAATATTACAATATATATAAATTCTGTTGTTTAAACTTGTTTGATTCCAATGTGCATGTTTTGCGTATAAAATATGACTTGCAGTGATTTAATTGAAAATTGCCGTCATCTGGATCTATCGAAACTAACTGTGCTCAATCATAAGATGATATAGCAGGAAGATATATATGCTGGAAAGGGTGCTCCCCATGCTGTCATACAAACTGATACTACCTAGCCCACAGCCTTAACAAGCAATCTAGCGGCACTAACAGGCGGGCATGTGTTCAGAGTATAACACTCCCGAGTCTTGCCAACAGCGCATCTTCTTCCACCAAAATTCGTACCCTGTTGACAATTGGGTGAACTGCTCGAAATACAGAGACCACCACTAAGCATCGGGTTCGGGGGACACTTCGGTGACTCAACAGATACACAAGTTCCACCAACTCTACGGGTGTCTTTCGGACACTCTGGAGGATTTATTGAGACGCAAACCTCTCTTCTCAGCTCTGTGCCCTGGGGGCAGCGGGGTTTGACGGGAGAATGACAGGATTCTGTTTCAATGTTATACACTGTACCGACGGGACAGCTAGGACCTTTGTCTGATATGCACTTATAGTTATTTAAACATTAGGACAAATAGACGCATAGGGGAGAATGCAACTAGTATATTGGGGACTTACGCCTCGGAAAAACTCAAAAATATAGGAAGAAGGAAGGGGGCTAGGCCACTGTGCCTTGCACAGCAGCCTTTTGTGCGTAAGCCTGGTTGGCGATAGTTAGAGTTTAGTTGATGCGGGCGACTCCAATCGAGATGAGCCTACGCTTCGACCTACCCTGGAGGGGTCATCCTTGAATCATAATATTACTAACAGGGTAATAACATCAGTTTCTAGATACATCTAAACTTAGGATAATATTAATTAAGTTAATAGATTTATAAAGGTAAGTATAAGTTTAAGATAAAGTTTAATAGGTTTATACATTACTTATAGTATAGATAAGTAGCTATTCTATTAATAAGGTCTTTACTAGCTTAAGAGTCTTTATATTAGGATGCTTGCTTTACTAAGGTAAGTCTTATTATATGCTAATACCACAGTCGCTTATCTTGTTAATATTGTTACTAAGCTGTTATGTATGAAAGTGCGATAGTTGTTTAGCGGCTGCGTAAGTGATCTCGTCAAAGGAACCATCACAATTTACGAACAACACCGGCCAGCTGAAAAGGTTTGTGTTGGTTGAGCTGGACTCAACCTCTGTGAACTACATCCTGCGATGTAAGCATGTAACTATCCCGAGCCGTTAATTCCCTTGCGTCTACTACTGGCCAACGTTCGGGGTCGAATGTCATTTACAATCATTAAAACGAGTATTTGTCTTGACAATCACCTTTATCAAAGGTTGTTACTGGTAGGACGAAAGATCATGGAGTTGGCCTGAAAAGGCCTCAAGCCACCAGGGAGGTCAGCGAAGCCCGGTCAAGAACGACTTGATGATGTGATGCAGGAGAATAATGATACATGTGTTAAAGCATACGCTTGGTCAGTTCTTCAAAGGGTGTGAGTTATTCGTCACTGATGTGTATTTATGTAGGTTGTTGCTTCTGACTGCAATGATATGATCCAGATCTCGATTATGTGGAACTTCGTCGAGCGCAGAGTCGCAGCCTACAACCATGAACGCCTACCTGATGTATCATTTTGAATGCGGAGGTTCCTGTTAGAGTAATCGAAGTCTTTATTGTAGCTGTTTACGTCGTCATAGCATCATTGTAGAATGTAATGAAATGCATGGATTCAAGCATTATGCATATATTGCTCAGCTATCCTGAACCTGATATCATTACTCAATTGAGAGGCTTGTACCCTAAATAGACAGATATTCCAGATCTTTGTGTCTTGATAGGGCAATAATGTCTCCTGGTTGGGACATGCGCATGATCGACATAAAGATCGACGTATGATCCTCGCCCGCTCGGAACGGGCCTTCGGGGCTGCCGTTACGCGGGGTATGCCTCAGACAAACCATACCTTCCTTGACTGATTGACGTGCAGAAGCGGCTCTTTTCTCCGAAACTGATCACTAGGATCTTCACTTGTGTTTGCTTCGGTACAGCCAATCATATGGGACGACAGCCAATATTGGGGAACTGTTGGATGGTCCGGGCTTACTCCTGGTAATTCCGATAGCTCTTTTGGCTCCCCCTCGACCATTAGGGGTGCCACCAAGATTCCCCTCGTTCGGAGAGGCTGCGTAAACTTACGGGTGGATGACGTTGCAAAGAGATCGGTAGGCATCGGCTCTAAGACACAGGACCAAGCACCGAGGTTTGGCGTCTACATCTGACCGACCACTCATGCAATGTTTGGATTAAGAACCTAGTGGTTCCCATGCACATCCATAATAGCGGCATATGGCGCTGATCTAGAGATTACTTTGACATCAAGGATCAGGCCATTGTTACGTGGTTGTAGATATCAAGCCATTCAACCCTGCTATGTTCCATGACATGCCGATGCACTTACTTCCCTAGTATCTATCCCATGCGAATGACATTTCAGCTGGCCACATTCAACTTGGACATGCCTCATTTGAAATATTGATGCAAGCATCCAAACTTAGTGAATTGGTGGGAACAAATATGTTTACAAACTACAGAGGGGCGATTGGTTGGCCTCACTCCATGATACGACACTATGATGTTTACGTATTGGCAACAGCACCTTAAGGCCCAGAATCATTGAAAGTTGTAACTCGGCACTTTTACTGCCCTATACTTGCATATAAGGAGCTCTCAATCCCTAGACTTACTTCTTTCTTCATCCCAATCACAAGCTCACTTCACAAAGCACATAATATCCAAACATCCCAAAGCACCACTACGCCCATCATGGTCCGCTACATGTTCCTCACCCCTGTATGTTCTATACCCTCAGAGATATCTTGGGATCTCCAAGCAATCTAACGTCTTTGTATAGCCCCATAAGGTCGGTCTGAATTACCGATGGATGATGTTTGCATCAGATGGTGAAACCATTGACAAGTGGTGGCGCGATGTTTCCGAATCATCGCAGGCGAACCAAGTCAAACGAATTTCTCCAGACTTTTACAGCCTCACCGCTTTCGTAGCGGCCCCAAACAACATGTTTGAGACGCCTTGGAAGCTTGCTCCATCAATGGATGCGGAAACATCATGGTTTCTGATCTCTGATTATAACAACAAGCTGGCCATGCCATATGTTCAACCTTCAAGGGTTGACGTTCGTAGCGGTGACTCGTGAGTTTCTACATGAACAGCTTGTTCAACTTCATGAGATCCGTGCTTATTTTCGAAAGATACTACATCCGGTCAAAGTCGCGACCAGACTACTTTTGGACTGTGGCACCATACAGCTCTTACACGCTGTTCGACGAGTCCCACGACAAATCTCTCGCCGATGGAAAGCAGCCGATGATCTGGGCCAGCGAGAAGAGCCGAACTCGTTTCATCATCCACCGTGATGGCCAGCAGGGATCCAACGAGAAGGGAACCGTCATTATCGACAAGGATCCTATCACCTTGACTGCTGCCATCGGAAACCACTCGCAGCACGTCAGCGTTAACAACCACAACATGCTAATCCTTGGTGGTGATAGCGGTCGTCTGTACTACGGCCAGCTCAAGAACCGATTTCTTGCTCAAAGCGGTAATCTAAACTACAGCGCTGCCATAGTCACTGAAAACACTGATGCTGGCGAGGAATGGGAGCTTGTCAAGTGATTTCGCACTCAAGGGCTGAGAGTCGACTTGAATAAGCTTGCACACGATATCCAAGCAGCTGTGCTTCCAGTGATGGATACATGGGTATAAGGGCATTCGTTTAGTTTCATGTGATTGATCTTGGAGATGGATGATGTGGACAGTCTCTTCCTATAGCACAAATACACACGCTCATTAACGTCATTGAACCAGTGAGACCATTCTGCGAATTTCATACGCAGTACACTACCCTTCAGTGGATGAAATCGTTATTCAATCTCATAGTTGACCCGTCAATCCTTCCTTAGGCGACGTATCAAGAAACCTGTTGATAAGGAAGATGAAGGTCTCGTTTGTCGCTATTGGAGGATCGATGCTTTAGTGGATGGCAGTGAGCACTAATGCATGTACTGTACAGTAACTCCAAGAGTTGATTGGCTAGTGACTCCAGACCACCCCTGGGATCATCGAGGTTACTGTACAGTAACACTTGTAACTTACGACGAAACCAACGAAGCGTGGCGGAAAATAGATGGATAAAGTCACGGGTTTGTTTGCTTGCGATTCACGAGGAGCTGGATATATAATGGCTGTCTTTTCATCCACAACTAGAAAGCATTCTAGATCTTGCACCAACAATTTCTTCACTCTCTACTTACTTGTCTATACAAACTACAGCCATAATGTCTGTCGCACGCTCTGAACTCCGCTTCCGTGCCCCGCCGTCAATGCAATTCAGCGACGGTTCAGTCAACTCCAAAACCGCACCTCCAGAGCCTTCCAACACCAGCAACACGCCCGCAGAAAGAGCTGCCGCTCGCTTCGCCATCACCGGCAATGCCATCATCACTGGTGGTGCCGGAGACATTGGCTCAGTAGCTTGCAAAGCCTTGCTCGACCACGGCCTTCAAGGTCTAGCTATCTTTGACCTGCACCTTGATGCAGGTCAAACGACCGCCGCCAGGCTCCAAAATGAGTTTCCTGAAGCCAAGATCAAATTCTTCGTCGTCGATGTGACTGACCCCAAATCTGTTACTGAGTCCGTGAAGAATGCTGAGGAAGCTATCGGGCCGGTCAATATTTGTCTCTGTTTCGCGGGCATCGCGTTTGCATCGCGCGCATTTGACATTACCCCTCAGCAATTCCAAACCATGCTTGACGTCAACACAACCGGTGCTTTCCTCGTTACACAAGCCGTAGCACAGTCTATGACAGACCGAGGAACTGGTGGTTCGATCATTTTGATGGCGAGCATCTCTGGTCATATTGTCAATTTTCCTCAACCTCAAGTTCACTACAATGCTGCAAAGGCGGCTGTTCTGTCCATGAAGAGTTCTCTAGCTGCTGAATGGGCTGTACATGGGATTCGGGTCAATAGCATTAGTCCTGGTTATATGGATACTATTCTGAATGAAGGCGATGGATTAGCTGAGCATAGAGAGATTTGGTCTAAGCGCACTCCTTTTGGACGTATGGGGAAGCCGGAGGAACTCACAGGTGCTATTATACTGTTGGCTAGTAAGGCTGGTAGCTACATCACTGGAGCAGACATAGTCGTTGATGGGGGTATTAGTGCTTTGTAAGCTTATGCTCCATGGTAGCTGTAATTTGACTTTGATCGTCCTCATTGCTCATCCTAAAATCTTCGTCGTTGTGTTGATTTGAACTATATGATGTGAAAGCTGGCCTTCAGAAAGCTCAAATCGAGGAGGTCTAGGTAAGTGTCGTAAATCCGAAGTCAGCCTTGAGAATGAGGCAACATTCTATGCCGCCTACCCATATCATTGATCACACGTCTCTGACGATCCATGGCAACTGCATAGCTACATGAAACTGTACAGTTGCGTCGCTTGGCAAGAACGACGACTGTACAGTAGCATTTTCAACTCGCACCTTGATTCGCGACGATCGCTATGGTTGTCGGTTACTGTACAGTCCTTGCATTAGCGCCATACTACATGTACGTACCGGCTTGATCCTCCATCATCAGAAGTAAGCTCCCACAATGCCTTTTGTGTATAAAGCCACGAGCTGTTCTCCCTCACACGCTTCCCCAATCTCACCTCATCATTCACTGCTTGCACAACATTCGTATAGCAAATAATCGTAACCATGGCTAAAGCTACTTGGCTCGACAGACTTCAAGAGAAAGGCATGTCTTCCTCGACAGATGCTCTCATCCAGCGCTTGTTAACACAGAAGTGACAGTCAAAATCGACATTGACTGCATGGACCCAGCAGAAGCAAGACGCTTCCTGCCATTCGAGCCACATGATCAGACGAGCAACCAGCGTCTGGTATACGAGCAGATGATCTCTCCTGATAATCGTGAGCTATTCCTCAAGACAATCAAAGAAGGCAAAGACGAAGGATGGGAGGTCATTCTCAACCGAATGGTATGTATTATCTATCAAGCAAACCGACAGCTCACTCACTATCTCTCTCGATGTATAGAGCGCCCTCCTTTGCGCCAAGAACATCGACAACCTCCAAAGTCGTGTTCTTCTCCAAGTGTCAGCGAACCACGCCTACGACACTGAGAAGGTCGTGGCACAGGCTCGTTCTTACGCCCACGAGTTTGAGAAGCTCGGCATTTCGAGGGACCGCATCTGTATCAAGATTCCATCCACTGGACCCGCACTCAACGCAAGTCCTATTCTTCTCAAGGAAGGTATTCGGACTTTGGGTACTTCCCTCTTCTCTGTCGTCCAAGCTATCGCGGCTAGCCAGGCAGGGACGCTCTCTATCAGCCCTTACTACAATTGTGAGTCCTAATTACAGACAATGTTAGAACTTTCTCTAACCTCAAAGTCCCATGGTTTCATGCCGATCGCAAACAGTGGCCTGATGTTGAGGATCCTGCTCTTGAACATCCCATGTCGCCAAGAATTGTGCAGATTCAGCAGGTCTACAAGCATCTTCGAAAGGAAACCGGTCGTGTTCAGCCACTTCTGAAGCCAGCGAGGTCAGTATGCTCGATACCAGGTGACTACAAACTAACTTCTGTCCCAGCTTCATATCGCCACGGGAAGTCATGGCTATGGCAGAATTCGGCTGCAACCACGTCACTGTCCCCGAGGACATACTTCTGCAGCTATCGCTTCTCGATGCAGAAGAGAATCCACCACCAGGCGTGGAGCCTCTGAATGAAGGTATTGGACCTTCAAAGCGCGTCGCTCATTTGGCCATGACTGACCCTCTCTTCGGGTCGGACTGGGATGGCAGACTTCCGTCGATTGAAGTAGATTACCTGGCCAATAACGGTGCAGCGCTTGAGGAGGCTATCGCCGCTGACCCTATCACAAGCAAGGGACTTTGTGAAGCGCTTGAAGCATTTAAGCAGAACGAGCTCCAGAGCCGAGATGCTATCGAGGAAGTTATGAAACAGTTCTAATTACAATAGCAAACTTCGATAGTATAACACAAAACAAATCGACTATGTACAATCCAGCATGCCTGGGTTCTCAAACCCGCCCTGATACCTTCCTAATGCCATATCCACGTCTACCTCGGCCATCCACGGAATTGGATCTAGGTTTGGTATCCCCTCTGTGTAAGGACCCGGCATCAACAATGGCTCTGCCAGGAATGTGTCGCCTGATACGAAGGTTTCTTCGGGCGGGGGCATTTCATCTATTGGGCCGAATCCTGGATCCAGGACCAATCCAGAGCCATGGTTCGATAGTATTGGGGGTGCAGCTGGGTCAATCTCTGGCGTAATATCTGTTGATGAAGTTTCAAAACTGGTCTGCTGGGAGGGCGCTGAGTGAATATCGCTTGCTGGAATATTGTGTACTGAACCCGTTTGGGATTGCGACTGAGACTGAGACTGCGAGGCCTTCTCAACCCATTTGTCGCCGAAACCAGCTGCAAATGTTCCAAAGACTTGATTCTTCGTCTCAGCCAATTGCTTCATCGTTTCCGTCACTGGCTTTGCTTCCATGGGCACCACTCCTGGCCCATTAACTTGAGCACGTATTGCGTTCATCTGATTTACCAAGCGACGATTTTCATCAAGTAAATCTTGCATATCGCGATCTGCTGCTAGACACAGCTCTCGCTGTTGTCGCACATGTTCAATGCTCTTGTTCACGATGAGCACTTTTGTCAGTCGCCGTGCGGAGGCAATGTTGGGGAGCATGCGAGCTAGTTCCTACAGCAATCGCGCGTTAGCCACATCTCAAATATTGACTGCCAATGACTTACCAGGAAGTTCTCATTCATTTCTCCACGGCGCTGTTTCTCAATTGCCAAGTTCCGCGCCGTAACGTCTGGTGGTAAAGGCCGCGATCGGCCCTTTCGCTTGGGCTTTTGTGATTTTGTGACTCCGGCATTAGACATTATTGCAGTAAGCAGAGTATTAGAGCCGTGTCAATTAATTAAGGTTGCGAGATGATGAAGATGCTTTGGAGTTGATGGTAACGCGTATGAGGATCGCATCTTGTCTGACGTGTTACATTGACTTTCAGAGCTTTGTCATCACCATTTCCGGCACTTCATTGGCCCAGTGAATGTGCGCCGTACATCAACATCTCTAAATGACGCAGCTGTGATTATTAACTTGCTAATTGGAGTTGTTGAGTGTAATTGAGGTTATAGTAAGGATTCTTGGATAAGATGAACTCTCATGATGTTCCTACACTTTGAAACACTCAGGTCAGTTAAAGTCGAGCAGCGACAATAAATGCCAATCGGGAGCACCGGGCACTTAGGCAATGACGAAAGTCCAAGCTCATTTCAGGCCATTCAGTAGCTAACAACCACATAGAATATTCTGCAGAAGCAGCGTTTCGGTATGATTGCCCATTGCTCCTCATGAATGGGATTTCATGGATAGCCCAGGAGCTATATCTCAAAACTCAGGCCGTAGTAGACACCCGAGAAGCATATTCCAATGAGGCACCTTTCCCTCCACTGATTGATATCAAGGTCAATAAAAGCCTTATTGGACTCCATATCATCATCTTTCGTTTGCATTATCACAGTCAGCGCTGATTAAGCTTGATAACCCGACCGTGGTTTTTGTTGAGAAATTACTATGCATCGCCAAGGTTCTTCAATTCCTACGTCGACACTCAAATGGCATTGCCTTCTTTCGTGGCATTTTTCACTCGACACACGATAGAGGCAATACACCCGAGACTCCAAATCCATGCAGAGGTATGCGATGATTACTTGATTCGTAAAGAACTGCACTTAAATGAGGCCAAGCCGAGCTTCGAATACCAACATCACATGCAAGACTCACACTTCAGTGGCAGTGCTCTTGGCCATTCCAACACTTCTCCGGGCCGTCGCTTTTATAAACCGTGTGGAATCCGGAGTAACTGTACCCGGGTGAACGAGGAATGTCACTGTCTACGACAAAAGCTCTAAAGCTTCATTCCGACCCCGGATCCGAAGGGCGTGGAATGTCGACGCCAAGCGATTAAGAGTGAGATGTTCTTAACCTTGAGTCCTTCACTAATTGATTCAGATTAATAGGTATTACAAAAGAACCCGGATGCGACACAATATGATGGCACAGCCGTGTATCATGGCTTGACAGCGAATCACTCAGACAACGTTGCTCGACCGCCGAATTGACAGGTTTCGTATGACCTTTAAATGCAATTTCAAGAAGGGTCGCTACACGACTTGCGCCGATACGAGATTATAAATCATCAGTCGTTGAACTAGTATAAAGTTCGATGTTGGTGGATGCTCAATAAATGTAATAGTGACGCAAGAGGTTTCAGTGCAGCTGGGTGTTGGCAAATGAGGCGCTCGAGATAATTCGCATTCCGCTGGGTTAACAGTGGATGACGGTTATCGATAAGCGTCTTGATATCAAGCTAACAGATAAGTGGACTTAAGCACTACTCGACAGCCTTATCTGTTAGTTAACTATGGCGTCATGGTGATTATGCAAACCTGAGCTTCTGAAGCCCGCAACATTGAAATGCGTTGGCAACAACGACCCTGCATATCAACCCAAACAATCCCTGAATAGGCAGCCATGCTTCAAGACATTAGCATGGAGTAAAGGTAATTCATTCGATTAGCTAACATCACTTAGAGTATTACCAGTTGACTTTTACTCATATGAAGCATGTAATGTCACCTTTCGCACATCGAGGTCACCCTACCCTACAACCCTACAAAGTAAAAAAATGGCGTCAATACTAATTTGAGGCCTCAAATAGTCCGTCAGCCTCAACACAAAAAATACGAACACCTCATTTCCTTTGGGTCAGCATGACAACGCTGTGGCTGACTGATGATCTACACCGCGATCAGAAGATCAACCCAGCGCATCGCCTAATCTCGTAACGAGCGATTAGCAATAATAATACGACAACTTTGTTTTCTCACAATGCATTGTCTAGAATTTGATGAGTTCGCTCCTACAGGAAGGTAAAAAGCAACCGGTAATCAATCTGACAGTCATAAAGTCGGAAGCCAGCGCCACGTTAGGAAGGCAGCGGAAGTGGCTGTTTCAGAGAAGCCATGTAGGTCCACGTCGTTATGTGTACAGTAAATTGGACTTGGCCTTTGGTGCCATGGTCCATGGTTCGTGCACCAGAAAGCTCAGACGCACTTCAAAAAACCTGACATCTTTGTGTTATGACCATGTGATTCTTTTTGACAGTTGTACCGTGCGTGCAGACTCAATACTGTAGATACCATCATGTCAGTTTTCACTGATTCGTTGCATCGTTTCATCGGTCAGGGTCTTGTTACGCGCGGCCATCGTCTTGGCGTTCCCCGCTTCCAAGAAGTCCCTGGGCGGGTTGTACTACGAAACAAGGCGACATTGCATTGCTGTACTGTACTGTACTGTATTACTGCCAGGAAGGAAGAATCAGATTGGGATCCTGGAAGAACCGGAACCGGGGATGTTCTCAAACTCGATGGCAGGGCTCATTTATTTCCTACAAACAAGGCTCTGAAATGACTTAATCTAATCTTGAGACGAATCGCAATCAATGAAAACGTGATGCGAAAAGCCTGGACCAGGGAGCCCTGGTAAAAAAGAGACCGGGGAGGAGGGAGGGATCTTCGTCTAGAAGGAAAATGTGCAGGTTGACAACTCAAACCGCCTCGGCACTGCAAGCGGATCTTCCCCCCGATCATCAGGAACGCGGCAGAAGAAATCGCTCTCGATTGTAGACGCCGATCAACTGTAACCAGACCAACTTTTGAGACCTTGGCTAGAAAAGACTCAGTAGTATTATGATTAAGCAAGAGACATCTACCTCCACTGCAAACAAGGAAAAAACTTGCAGAAATAGAAAGAAACAAAGGCGCAAAGAAAATGGAATTGATTGGGCTTACTCACAAAGGAGGAAGCGCCGTGGCGCTGTTTCGACCAAAGAAGACCCTACTAAAATCTGTAGTGTACGGATACCGTTCTGTCCTGTATTCTTTCATCCGCTGCTTCCGACAAAGAATAAAGAAAGGATTCAAAACACGATGGCTTGTTTCATGACTGTCGATAACCTCAAGCCCAAAGACCAAACCCACTCGCGCGGGTTGTTTTTTTACTTGGTCCCCCTTTTTTTCTTGGTTGTTTTTTGCCCCCATTTCGATGACATTCTCGACGCCTGACAGCTGGCACACTGCAAACATAGCGCAGTGAATGGCCCTTTTGAACCAATCAGAGTCGCACTCGCCCCTTGCAGTAGTTTGTTACAAGCGGAACGGAACAAACGAGTCAAGAAGGGTCACTAGCAAAGTTTTTTACTCTATTTTCCGTGTCAAACAACCCCCTTTCTGAGGGAGAGGAGAGGAGAGGAGAGCGTCAAGGGATGTTGTGGTTTTGCATCAATGAATGGGATGAAATCTCCAGGTTGGGGAAATTCGACCTTGGCAGAGTGTAATAAGGCTTGTCGATTGATCCTTGCGTTTTTCTCGGGATATTATGGACTTGTAACGTTAAGCGATATTGGAGCCGTGATTTGAAAAGCCGGGGGATCGATACCTGTACCTTGTCGCTTCAGCGTACGAGTATAGGACGGAAAGTCTGTGCGTGGTATGCAGAGTGAGATGTGCCGTAACATTGGACGACAAGATGATGTGATGGGGTCTCAGAATGGCTGATGCACTCAGCAGTCAGTACGTAGTCAGAGTCCTCCGCGCTTTGTGCTCCCTCTTTTGCCGCTTCCCCTCTCGACTCTCGTCTAGCTTAGCCTAGCTTTGCTTTTTAGTGGCGCCAACAAAAACAGCGCCGTTGGTTTTTTAGTCAGGAACTAAGTATGTCATCTCGTCTCTGGTTCTTTGACGGCTGCATTACCACGTCGTTACGAAACAAACCAGACCGTTTTCTCGACTGAGTTCTTTTTTCTTCTTGCTGCTTAACATTGCAGGATCAACAAGAGGGGTTTCAGTGTGGCATCCCAAAATCCCAAATCCCCACACTCGTCATCCGGAGACTCGGGTGTCATATTTGATTTGATGTTGTGCAAGGCATTTCTCATTGGATCGGGACGCTGAGGCCCATCAACGGCTTTTTTTTGCACGCAGCACAAGAGAACATGCAACCAAGCCTTTACCCCTGGTCTAGTCTTAGTCTCTTAGCCCAGCCCCCCCCATGCCCATGCCCTTTGATCCAGGGGTAATGGCAGCCCATCGGCCGGTCCCAACTCTTTGAAACACACCAAGATCCGCTATTCTTTCAATGTTGGCGGGCCAGGGACTCGGGCTGGGCTTAAGGCGTACGCGCATCGAATTTCCACTCTGCACATGGGATGAGACCTCACTGAACCAGTCGGGATCGGCCTACCACCCCCATTGTCCAATGGGATCGGCACTGCACTCTGAATGTCGTACAACTATAATATAACCTTCATTCCGCCCCCCTCTCACTTCTGATTTCCTTTATCTCTCTCTCCAGACAGAAAACCACACTCCTTCCTCAACAGGTTCACACTCATTATCCTTGAAGGATTCTATACATTCATTCCAGTCCTTCCAAAACGGTCTTTACCCTCAACAACTCAAATTCTTATTTTACTGCCCAACAGTCCTGGTGACGTTAGCCAAAAAGAAAATAAGCAACAACCTCAAACAACAACAAGCAAACCATCAAAATGCACTACTCTACCTTCATCGCCTCCATCATGGCCGTCGGTGCCATGGCCGCTCCTCACTACAAGGTCGTCACCCAGTACGAGTACGTTACCCAGGTCGTTACCGCCGGCCACGAGCAGGCCCGACCTACCTTCAACTGGGAGCGCCCCGCCCCCGTCGAGGTCAAGCCCACCACCATCCGATGGGTGAAGAAGCCCCAGCAGACCTACACTCCCGCTCCCGTCAAGGAGGAGCCCGTCAAGGAGGAGGAGCCCGAGCTCGAGCCCAAGGAGCCTGCTTCCGGTTCCGGTGGTAGCTCCGGTTCTTTGACCTCCGACCAGCAGAAGGCCGTCGACCTCCACAACGAGGCCCGTAAGGAAGTCGGCAACCCTCCCCTCGAGTGGGACGACTCTCTCGTCGCGGGTGCCCAGGAGTGGGCTGACAAGATCGCCGCTCAAGGCAGCCTTACTCACTCCCAGGGTGAGGATGGTGAGAACCTCTACATGGGTACCTCCTCCACCCCCTTTGCCGACGCCGTCAAGGCCTTCATCAGCGAGAAGAGCCAGTACAACGGTGAGGCCATCTCCGGCTCCAACTACATGGGCTTCGGTCACTACACCCAGTGCATCTGGAAGTCCACCACCAAGGTCGGCATGGCTGTCGCCAAGAGCGCTGACGGCGCTTCTTACGTCGTCGCCCGTTACCAAGAGCCTGGTAACATGTAAGTTCTTTCCCGCTCACACTCACCACCAACGTAACATTCGCTAATCTCCACTTTCTACAGGATCGGTAGCAAGCCTTACTAAAGAGTTGACTAAACTCTTTTGACATGTGGATGCAATTTTCTTGTTCTTTTTTTTACTTTTTCTGGGTTAACGATTCATTGGATATGTATCTTTCTCTTCTTTTCCCAAGGCTCATTTCAGTTATGAGAGCGTCTTTTTCACAGACACGGGTCTTATGAACTCCCGACTCACCCACCTTCGCTTCGTTTCAATAAAACATCCGCCGCTATTTGTTGGCAAGGCATATTTGGTTCTATGTTGATGTTGCATGTACATACATTTGATTTCACGCAATGACAAGACTTTGCATTCCAGTTAATTACTATGCCTTTGAGTGACTAAGATTGAGTGATTTCCATGATGAAACCAGACCAAGTAACTTAAATTTCCTTCATGAGCTTCCATTCGAAGTTGTACGCAGAAACCAGGATATCCTTGTACGGGCCCGATGCGTTCCGCCTCGTGGTGACGTAACGCCGACCGGTGCATCTTCATCCGATCCAGGGCATCCGAGCCTCGGCAGCATGTTAACATGACCTTCCTTTCTTTCATCAATCCTTGAGCTTGTTCGTACAGCATCCTACGAGAAAAAACTGGCCTGCGCAGAATGTGACCACCACCCTGGACATGCTCCTTATCAATTTTAGGATTTAGTCCTGAAGGTATGAGATGAATCAACACCCAAGATCATAAGAGACGAAATAATTTGGAAACTTATATCAGCTTAGACTAGCACTTAGGTCACTTTATTCTTAGTAATCTAAGCTCGAAAGGGCATTTCCTCTGCTACCGATCTGCCAGTACTGTGCCCAGTGAAGTATCGCGTTCGTCTTGTGCAAGTCACCGGACTTAGCACGCAATGTTCCGAGAAACAAAACACAAGACTTTGATTTTCTTATTCTGCCGATAGTTGACCTTCCTATGAGATGCTTAGATAAAGTATCACTGATTTTTGATCCCATGACTTCATCAAGTGCTGTTAAAGGACTCATTATAGGCGTCTAGTAGGATCAAGGTGAAACCCATGCTTGATGACAGAAACGACTCTGTCAAACTTGGGTACAAGTACCAGGAAAAAAAAAAATCAGAATGCCGTTATTCAGTCTGGAAGCTCTGCATGCCAGTTTTGAAGACCTTACATATGTCAGAGCTCTGTCCTCAACAACAACCTGGCAAGCTCGGGTTCTTGAGCTTGGCGAAAGATTCGAGCATGTTGCGGGTGATCGAGCCGTTTTTCTAAATATCTCGATATCTGCCAAAAGAGCTGGTTCTACATTCGGCGACAGCATGTCTTTGATATGCACAAGATGGTTACGTACATGGAAGAAAACAAGTCGCTCGAATCCGTCTCGCTTCGACGTGTCACAACTACACAGATGCACACCGGCGCTTCGTGGCCAAGATGAGTGTGCTATCAACGTGATCACCTGAGCACACGCTGTAGAAGTCTAGACCGCCGCCACGCTCAGGAGAGATAGCCGCCTAGACCATAAGAGATGAAATAATTTGGTCACTTTTCGGCTGCTTAGACTAGGACTTAGGCTATCTTATCCTAAGCCTTAGAACATATTGCTTCTATCACCTACCCAGACCGTGATAGTTACAGTTGGTATTCAGTCGTACATGAGATCGATCACATACACGCGTAATTTTAGGACAACTAGAGAACCTGAATATGTGAGCTCAAACCATTACTGAAGTCGCCCATCAAAGTCACACAACCCGAAGCGCGCACAATAAAAGGAACCTCAAGCTCATCAAATCATGGCATAATCATTAAAACTTTTTGGGCTTCTGCCCAGGTCTATCTGAGGTGTGCCTGTCTGGATGGTAAATTCAACTCATCCGCTCACCCAATCCGTAACTAGTCATTAACCGATTCATCAAATCGCGCTTCGCTGTAAAACTTTTCCGCCGAACAAGGTCCAACAGTAGTCTCATGCCCTGACCGTCAAGGTAAGAGACGAAAAATATCCTAAACCTTACGAAAGGATATCCTAGGCTTTAGGGTGAATTCCCTAAGCCTTAGCTGACGTACTTAGGGATAGTCTCCATGACACCATCCTTAGTAATCAGCTCCATAGCCTTGGTGACCTCGTCGAGGAAGCGTTGATCACCTCGCAAATCATCACCGAAAAGCTCACGAACGCTCAAAATGGAACGGGGGTCGGGGCCGCCTTCCTTGGCAAGAGCTTGAAGCTTCTCCCTCATAGGGTCGTCGACGTCAAACTTGTTGCCCTTATCATCGACACCCTTGATGTAGATGAACCAGCCGGCGGCGACGAAACACAGGCGGCGGAAGGGGCCAGTAACCCAGATGTTCTCGGCAATGGAGGGCATGATGAACTGAGGGATCTTGCCAGAGGCGTTGAGGGCAACACGGGGAATCTGGTCCATGATGGTGGGGTTGGAGAATCGCTCCATCAGGGTGTTGCAGTACTGGTCGATGTCGACGCCAGGGATCTCGGGGAGAAGGGGCTTGACCTCCTCCTGCATCATCTGCCAGACAAACTTGCGGTAGATGGGGTGCTCCATGACCTCGTGGACGTACTTGAAACCCGCAAGCTGACCGGGGTAAGCCATGGCGGAGTGAGAGGCGTTGAGGAGACGAAGCTTGTGCTTCTCGAATTGCTCGACATCGTGAACGTCATGGACAACCTGAACACCGACCTTCTCGAAGGGAGGGCGGCCGTCACAGAACTTGTCCTCAACAACCCACTGCATGAAAGGCTCGGTCACAACGGGCCAAGAGTCCTCAATACCGAAGTTCTCGGCAAGCGACTTGATGTCGTTCTCAGAGGTGCTGGGGGTAATGCGGTCAACCATAGCGTTGGGGAAAGCACCCTCCTCGGCGATCCACTTGGCAAGCTCAGGGTTTTTGAGCTTGGCGAAGGACTCGAGCATGTTACGGGTGATGGAACCGTTCTTCTGCATGTTGTCGCAGGATAGAACGGTGAAGGGCTTGAGACCCTGCTGGTGACGGCGGGCAAGAGCGGCGTAGAGGAAGCCGAATGTGCTGATGGGCGCGTTCTCGTTCTCTTGCTTGAGATCATGCTGGATATCAGGGTGATCGCTCACCAATTGATGGGTGTTCTCGTTGTAGTAGTAGCCACTCTCAGTAATAGTGAGAGAGACGATGTGTGTGTCGGGATGAGCCATCTTGGCGATGACAGCCTCACGGTCATCGGGAGCGAAAATGAACGAGTTGATGCTGCCGACGACGTCGGCGAAGCTGCCCTTTGCGGAGCGCTCAATCACAGTGTAGAGGTGGTCTTGTGCGTTGAGAACATCGCGCATGGCGGCATCGTTGGGTCGCAGGCCGATACCGCAGATGGCCCAATCGGTCTCACCGTGCTTCTCAAGCAGCTTGTCGACGTACACAGCCAGATGGGCTCTGTGGAAACCGCCGACTCCGACGTGAACGATGCCCTCCTTGAGCGCCTTGCGGTCGTAGGTAGGGACCTGAACCTTCTGGTCTCCTTGCTGTGACGCAATGGTGGAGAGGTTGTTGCTGGTGAGCTTTAGGCGTTGTGTCATTTTTGCTGTGTTTTAGAGTATTTTAGGGGAAAGGGGTATAAGGGATGAGATGAGATGAGAGAGTAGATTTGGGGATGATGGAGAGGAAGAAAGTCGCTTTTGATGTTGAGATGAATGAAGAAGAGATGATTGAGTTGAGGTCGAGTCGTTGAAGAAAAGGAGGAATTAAGTTGTTGAAGAATGAGGTCACCGCTGGATTGCAGGTGCTGACCGCCCGGGTTATCAATGAATCCAGTGAGACCTTGAGGCTGCAAGAGCGGGGGCATCTCTCGGCCACAGAGATTTCGAAGGTTCCCCCGTGTTCGGTGGACTCCCGCTCTTGCCTTTCTTTGTTTCCCTGCCACTGATCTGACACTGCAACTGCTCCCCTTCTCTCCTTCCTCTACCTACCTCTCCTTCGCGTTGTGGCTAAAAACTTGGTGGGGCTTCGGCATCGTTTCTCCAGTGAATGAATGAAGCCCGGCCCACAGGGCGTCAGAAGAATTGACCGTCATAAGCATAAGAGACGAAATAATTTGGTCACTTTATGGCAGCTTAGACCCGCACTTAGACTACCTTATTTTAGCAGCCTAAGCCTTAGAGTACCTACAATTCTCACGTTACCCACCTCGCCGGCTTTTGGTGAGAAGAGCGAAGAAGTTATGGGGCTGGTGACGTGAAAGACCCATAGTTTAGCTTTATCGGCTTATCACAGCACAGCTTGAATCAGCATCAATCAATCAATCTTGCTGCCTGTCATTCAATTGAGGGGACCCTCCCTCTCTAGATCCTATTTTTTACGGTGGCGAATGATGCAAGATTTTCATTGATCTCTTCAATTGTTTCCTTGAAAATCTGAATCTGCGCTCTGCTCTGCTGCAGAATTTGATCAGCCATGATGACACATCGTCATAAAAAATGGGATCTCAATTCTGCCATGTCGCGTCGTCATAGCTGTTATCAATTGAAGGTCCTCTTATCGCAGAAATCATAGCTTCAGAGCTACAGTGGATACCTTTCCCCTCCCTCCTCCAAAAACAAGCTCGCGCACGTTCAAATCAACCTTGAGGGTATCGTGGGGGTTGGCTTGGAATTCTAGGGTCTACCGTCTCCGTTCCCCAGGGGAAAATTCCCAGATGTCCATGTGATCATTCATCCATGTCAGGGACAAAGTCAGCCTCATGCTTGCGGCTCTCAACGCGATAGGTCCGGTCTCATGACCACCCTCCCGCATCGCGTTGAGCTGAGAATAAGCAGGGGTAAGCTGAGCTTCCGCGTCCCTAAACAGCGGTCAACTGTCGGGTACCACTGTAGGCAGCAGCATAAAAATTCGTAGCTCTCCAAAATACAACCTTCAATTGAGACAAACGCCTTTTAGCGCAGGTGTAACGGAAAGTTAATTTCCTTTTTCTTTTTCCAAATATCAACAAATTTGTCAGCTGGGCTTTTTGATAAATTTGTTGAATTGCGACGGAGACTTTGCCGACAGTGCTGTGCCGTCCGAAACTCGGAGCAGTCGAGATTGACTGGTGCAATCTTCGGGATTGCGTGTCCTTGCCCGCATCCGATTTGAGACGTCAGATCATCCGGACCTCAAATCTGGCAACGCGACTTGGCCAGAATCAAAAAGCAAAGTTGCGGTGTCAAAAGTTCTCCTAGGGTCAATAATATTGGAGTCACATGGTTTGAACATTCAATTGAACTTATAGATTGACTATTGATGTCGATACCGCGCAGCCATGTGAGCGACGTGGTATCATGGCACAATCAGATTTCTTCTGAGCCGCCTCATTGTAGCCGAATTTGCTGCTATGTCACAGGATGATTGGTGAATCGGCTGCCATAATATCGACGAATTGCACCGCTTGAAAAGCACTTGTGAAGATGCCGTGGCATCCAGCCGTTTGACAGTTATGGCAGCCCAAACCTGCCGTTAATGTCGG
Organism: Fusarium sp. MBC 364; assembly: GCA_030777805.1. NCBI lineage: Eukaryota > Fungi > Ascomycota > Sordariomycetes > Hypocreales > Nectriaceae > Fusarium > Fusarium sp. MBC 364. The sequence goes on from JAPFSC010000125.1 coordinate 85,368, forward strand.
ATTGAGTTTTGACAAGAAATTCAAAGATGCATCCGATCGAACAATGTCTTGGTTGTGGATAAGACCGATTAGCTGTTAAACATGTAGTTTATTCTGTACCTGAAAGCATCTTGTGACGCCAACAGCAAAGTTTGTCTCCTCATCCCTAAGGTACGTCCTGAAGTCTCACATGAAACCTTGGATGCAGATAGAACACCAAACCAAAGGCTTGGGGACTTATTCAGTACAGGGTTCAAAATGACAGCTGTGTGATCAACAGTGTTGGGTTGCTGAGCACGCGATGCGGGCACTTCAGATGTATCACCGCGAGACCCTGAATAGTAACGCCAAAAGCGATACTTTGGTATCCGAGTCACTAGATCAGTCTATCAGGCGAGGTCTATACATCCTATCTAGTTGACTGTCACGGGAATAGCACTGCTATGAGCGAACAGACGTCGGGATGGCTTCCCCGGAATCCACCCTCCATGATCGTCTCGGCAATCTTCGTCCAGTGATCTTCATCAGGGGTGCTAATCCTGCTTTTTGCTGCACTAGGTGCAGAACAATCTCCAGTCTCATGAGTCATGGTGGCTGGATGTGTGAGGATTATAGAGTTACTATTCTCGCATCAGTTGACCTCTGCCTGGCTTGATAGAAGCACGAACTTGGAATCAGGCCATGATATATGTACGTGCATGGCACGGCAGATCTGCAGTGACGGGATAGGTGGTGGGTTTCCTTTCGCCACTCCCCAAGTCCATCTAAAGCATCCGCCGCTTGACCCATGTATAAACAAGCTACTCATGTTGATTATTTGTAACTGAATACATTCGAGAATATCTACGAGTAACTGAGATAACAAGTTAACTTGCCATGTACAGGTCAGAGTCCTAGAAAACTAGACTAGATCATGGATATGGCGTCTTATAAGAATGAATTATATACAAGTGTGTCTAATCTATATACCAAAGAAAAGTGACACCATTGGTCTACCATGAACTTTCAGAGTTGCGCCCATCCCTACTTCCCCCACCCTTCTTATCCTCATGGACTATCTCCACGACATTAGAGACCACAATGCCCTTTTGATTATTCCTATGGGCCTCTGGATCCAAATTTGTCATACCATGCGCCTCTGCCCTGACAATACGCTCCTCACTGCCGTTGAAAGACATGTTTCCTGATATCGGATTCGCGGTCGGGGGTCCACGTCGACTGGGATTCTGGCTTTTGCCACTTCGACCTCCACCACCTCCGATGGTCTGAAAGTGAGAGGGATACTGGTAGGACGCCTTATCCGATGAACGTAGTATACTCCCGAAGACTGGAGTAAGCCAGACTCTGAAGAGTGGGAAGAGGATTGGTAGGTTGGTCGTCATTACGGCGACGAAGGCTTCGCGTGTACCCCATGAGCCAGCTAATTGAGCTCCGTTTATAGGATCCTAAAAAGCTATGTTAGACAAAGAGTGGTTGTGGGATTCTATTGTTGAGACGTACCACCAGAACAAAGACACTTTTCAACGTAGCGCAAACAAGAACAAAGATACCCGAGCCAAGAACGATACTTGAGGCAATCTTCTTTATAGTCTTCAAACTGGATCCCCAAAGCATCGGAAGGGGAATGGCGATAAGGTATATGTCGGTCGAGACGTTGGAGGCGAATGAGGCCCAGACGATGGGTTTCGAGATGGCTGCTTGACAAGAATCTGACAAAAACGTTAGATTTTGTTCGATGGAAGAAGAGTAAGGATGCGTACTGCCTGGATCGGGACTGATTTGCCAGTATTTACTGAAGGGCTGGCAGCCGGCGAATACTGCGATCATCGTTGCGACGAAGGTGCCGATTACCAGGCCGAATCCAATGTATATCCGAATGCGATACGGTCGTCCAAGTCCATTCTGGAAATATTAGTGATGAACTGTGGAACGATTGACCGAGAATCTTACAGTGAGACGAGTGTAGAAGTAAAGCATGGATAGCTTCAGAGACCAGATGAGGGCGGAGTAAATGGTCCAACCAGCAACCTGAATTTTAGAGCCGACCACCCTATCAAGATCAGCATACAAGGTAGGAAACATGCATGTAGAAAGCTTACCTGAAATCATATTCCGGATTGCTAGGGGACAATGCCGCCCGTTCTGCGTCCGTCATTCCATTGTTGGCAAGACCATGAGCGAGTATCCCAATATTGTATGCAAGCGTCGTCTGGATCGTATAAAAGACCTGCTGAAATTAATATCATCTCAAGTCCGATAGCTTCAAAGTGACCTACAATGCTTATGGCCATAAGATAATCCTCTGCCTGAAGACTTCTGAAGCCATCCACCCTCATCCGAGCATAGAATCTCAAAAGCGTCGCAGCAACACCAACCCCATACAGCGTCCAGCTTTCAGTCACGGCATCAGACATCCTCGCTTATCAGAACCAAAAGAAGGAAAGAAAAGCAAGAAAGGAAACGAGAGAATATGCAAAGATCGGCGGCGCAGACACATGCCGGACATGTCGGTCCATATGTAGGTGACAACTCGGCAGGATCGATCGCCATGCCGTGTCCACATGCAAAACACGAGCTGAACTCTACTGCACAGTACTTCATAACACGAAGGATTTGCATATACACCCCTGAGATTAGATTAGCGGACGCACATCCGGTAGGCGTACCGTACGGATGGATTATCGACTTGTAGTCGGGGATTAGCTGGGGATGAGATTTTACAGGTTGATGTGCCTGACGCTACTACGTAATTGCAGAGCTAGTACTAGCTGAATCAAGAAGATGACGCGCCAAGAGCCACTGCAAAAATGTGATTTGACATGGCCTGTTACAAAGACACGCACGCAATAGCATTGTCCATATTTTTCCATGGTTATGGACATGTTGTGACGTGGATAACAAAAGCGTTATCCTCTGAGGCCGCCAAAAGAAGGTAGCTTGAGTGATCTTCTTAGATCTAGAACTGGATTATTTCGTCTCTCATGCTCCTGGTAGTCAATCCTTCTGACGCCCTGACGGTTGAGTGGGAGTCGTATTTTGCATGGTTCGGTTATTATCTCCCAGGCACGGAAATAGTCGCAATGTGGAAGGTGACATTGCTAACACCACCTTATTTTGTAGCCAAGTCCAAGCATCATTTACCTAATTTTGAGAGGTACATCAAAGCGCACGGGAATGAACTTGACAGCGAAAATCCACTCGCAGTAACACGTTACACTTTTTTATCAAGCTTTTCAGGTAATAAAGACATGTGCTGGCAGACCCATAGCTCGGCGACTCGGATGCCTCGGTAGCCCTCAATCTCAATCGCGTCAATCATCCGAGATCAATTGATCCTACAAGACCTTCGCCTAGATAAACTTCGCGATGTTCCCAATCAGATTGAACCTCACTTCGGCGAATTCACATCAAAGCGCCACCTGACATTTCGCTCTTGAACCAAGCGGCTTCTTTGCCATCTTCCTTCGCTCTTTGAACATAAAATCCTTTGAGTGCTAGGCAAAGCTAGGAAGGTAAAAATGCCCGAGTTAGCTCCACAACGGTTTTGCCTAGAGGATTTCCCGCCCCGGGAGCCCGGTCCGCAACCACTAAGCGTGAATCCCCTGGATCCCCTAGACATAAAGTCTGGGCGAAATCTCTGGTCCCTCTGCACGACAGTGGAGGAGCTAGTCGGTACGAAGGATGCAACAGAAATGTCAAAACGGCAAGGATATTCAGGTATCGCCCAGTCTCTCGGCGCTCTTCACCCTCGGTCGCATTACCCAAGTTAGTAGATGAATTGCATGGATTATTAGTGAGACCGCCAGGCGATGCAGGTTATATAACACCTCCTGTCCTAACCTGCAGATCCTGGGTCTTTTTCAGTTTAGGGTCGAGGTTTTTCTTGTCTTTTGCGTGTTCATTATGCGTTTCACTATCAAGTTTCTTGCGACCGTGACGGCATGGGCTGCTACGGCTACATGTGCGGCCACCCCGTTTGCTCGTAGTGATGCTGCTGGTTCATGTTCTCAAGACCTTGGTCAGCTTGGTAAGAAGCTGTCAAAGTCTGCCAAGATTTACTGTCCTGGTTCGCCTGAATTTGAGAAGGCTACTACCCGTTGGTCTGTTTTGGCCGCACCCAAGGTCAACATTGTTGTCGTTCCCGGTACTGAGCAAGATGTTGCCAAGACGGTAGGTGTTTCGTGTCTGGAATTCATGATCCTATCTAACCAGTTCTGTAGGTCAAGTACGCCAACTCCAAGGACTTGCCTTTCCTTGCCTTCAACACAGCTCATGGAGCCATCACCACTCTTGGCCGAATGGACCATGGCATTGAGATCTATCTCAACCAATTGAACACTGTCAAAGTCGCTGCAGACGGCAAGACTGTTACCATTGGCGGCGGCACCATGTCCAAGAAGGTCACAGACACTCTTTGGGCCGCCAACAAGCAAACCGGTACGTTTTTATTTTTAAGTTTGATTATGGTACTAACCATTCCCAGTGACTGGAACATGCGAGTGCGTTAGCTACATGGGTCCTGGGCTCGGAGGCGGACACGGTTGGCTCCAAGGCCATCACGGTATCATTGCAGATCAGTGGGTCTCGATGAATATCGTCCTTGCCGACGGCTCCTTCAAGACCATCGATAAGAACTCTGATCTTTGGTGGGGCCTTAAGGGTGCTGGACATAACTTTGGTATTGTTACCTCTATTACCTCGAAGGTTTTCGAGATTCAGCATCGCGATTGGGCTATTGAGACTCTTGTATTTAGCGGCAAGGATGTTGAGAAGCTTTACCATGCTGCGAATGAGCACCTGTTGCGCAAGCAGCCTGAGGGTGTTATCAACTGGAGTTACTGGGTCCATGATCCTACCGCTGACCCTGAAAACGTGAGTCTCCCTTCTGGTTCTTGATGATCCCTGTCTAACATTCCCAGCCCATCATTCTTTTCTGGCTGATCCAAGAGGGCGTCAAGACCATTGATCCCAAGATCTCCAAGCCTTTCCACGACCTCAAGCCCATCGCCATCACTCCCGAGTCTGGCGACTACCGTGACCTGGCGCGATGGACTCAAATCGATATTGATGCCGTCCCATGCCAGAAGAACGGCCTCGTCAACCCTCGCTTCCCTCTTTACCTACAGGAGTACAACGTCAAGGCCATGAAGAACGCCTGGAAGCTCTTCGCCGCCGAGACAGGCCCCAATTCTCCCTTCAACACTTCCATCTTTATGTTCGAAGGATACTCCACCCAGGCCGTCCGCGGCACCAACGCCAAGGACTCTGCTTTCGCCTTCCGTCACGAGAACATCCTTACTGCACCTTTAATTACCTACAAGCCTGGTGATGCTGCGCTCGATAAGAAGGCTGCTAAGATTGGTAACGACTTGCGTCACATTCTCCACCGAGCTTCTGGCCAGTCGAACATGAGTGTCTACGTCAACTATGCTTACGGCAATGAGAAGCCCAGCGATTGGTATGGAAGTGAAATTTGGAGACAGAAGCGTCTGCAAGCTTTGAAGAGCAAGTATGATCCCGAGGGCAAGTTTAGCTTCTTTGGACCTGTTGCGTAAACATGGAACAGGAAGTAAAGTGGTGCTCTATCAGTCCAAGTACATTATTCAAATAGTAACTTGTAATAAACTTGTGAAATAGAAGACCTGGCTGCTGCAACTTGACGTGATATTGAGTTCATTTTGGATCATAAAATTTTCGAGTAAGACTGCCCTTATCCTTTTGTGTCTTCCTGTGCTGAAGACCCTCGGCAGAGTATCTCTCATTCTTGCAATTTCAAGTACAGTCTTGATACTCATGAATTTCTGCGGCTGGTTGCTTAGACTCGTCGTGACAGGATCGATGCTAGGTCCAAAGAATCAGCCGATACGAATAATGTTCAATCAAACTCATTAACGGCAATCGACTTTGGACCGTTGTGACCATTCAGGAGCCATCAACCATGCATCTCGGGCTGGACGAGTGGGCGTCTGAGAATAACAAAGAGCAGGATTTATTGACGTCGAAGGAGTAGGCTTGGCATAGAGTGGAACTTCAGCTGAAGAGGCTGGAAGGGGGCAGTATGAAGTGCTTTACGCCACATCTTGACTGAATCTGACCAAATATACGGATACAGCGGAGTGTCTTCTCCATTACCCTTTACGCACATACAGTAGCAAGGGTGCCATCGGAAATCTGACAAGGCTCTAATTGCGAAACGCAAACACCAGTCTAGACCTCTCGCATATGCCCCACACCAACTCACAACTCAACTCGTACATTGGCATCAGAGCAGTGTAAGAAGTAGAACAAAAGCCAAGTCATCTCATAGGAAAGGGCCTGTGGTATTCATGTTTATATGTGAGTTTCGGAGACTGGTCAATCAAACAAATTGTTGGGAGGAACGGTGCTTGTCTGGTGCATGTGACAATGGATATAAATGGAAATAAGCATCTGACTGTCAGCTGGATCCTACCATACCGGACAGAGGGTGACACTGCACCACCACGACTTCATACGCGCTACCGAGTCATTCTTTTCGCAAGAGATTGGACAAACATTCTGTATACGAGACGCGCGCTTACAATCCTTCTGCGAGAATAGCAGGATCCGTATCCTCAAAGTATGCGTTGTCAACACTCAGCCCTACCTAACTCTCAACTCAGAGACGGAAATTCCGCCCCCATCCATCATGAAAACGATTTCATGGTTGAAATAAGGCTGGCGCCTAGCACGGAGCAGCTCACCCTCTTCATCCACCCTGATATCAAACATCGGCTATCGATCCAAAAAGGGAAAATGAGGTCAGCAATCCTCCAAGCCATCAACAGGGTCCCTAATTCTGACATTGGCTCTTGGGGGCCATTTTTGTGGATTGTGTGCAAGTAGCTGAAAATATCCTTGTAACTTTCTTTGGGGGCCGTTTTGATGTCGAGAATTATCTGCGCAGCCTGATCACAGTTTTGTGTGATAATACTCAGTAACAAGAGAATATCTTTTATGGTTGCCTGCAGTTGTCAGCGTGGTATTTGTTTCAGTTTTGGGAACGGGAGGCTCTGGGTCGGCCGCTTTGTGAGATGTCAGCCTCCAGTGGCAAGCACGCTGCACAATTGCACAATGGCCTTAAATATCTGCTCTGCCGTCGAGATTTTGAGGCTTGTCGTCTTCTTCTTTGTTCTGCAAAGGCTGTTTGTACCTGACACTTAGAACAGTAAAAGAAGAGACGTCTAGCTTACAAGATGGTCAAGTAAGTCCCATTGATCAATCCCCTTGCTTGAAGACAAATATCGCAACCGGCCCTGGCGCTTCTCGACCCAGCTCGGCAATCTTGGAATCGTTACTAACAGCAATCCTTTCCAGCCAACCGCCAAAGAAGCCCGCCGCCAAGGCACGCCCAGCTCCTGGTGCGCAACGTCCCCCCGCCGGTCGCCCAGGCCAAAAGCCTGTCCAGAGGCGAGCGCCCAATCAGCCAGTCGCACAACCAAGACCCGTTGCGACCAATCGCCCAGTCGTCGGAAGACAGCCTGGTCCTAACCAAGGGATGCAAATGGCTCAGATGAGACGACCTCAACAAGGGTATGCTCCAGGACCAAGGCCTGCACAAGCACCGAGACAGGGACCACCAAGACCTCAACAAGCAAGACCTGCTCAACATCGACCAGCCCCAGCGAATAGAGGTGGCCCTGCACCAGTACACCGCCCAGTTCAAAGCCACGGCGGTGGTCATAAAAGCGGAAGTTCCACGGCTTTGAAAACTGCTGGTGTTATTGGAGGTGCAGCCGCAATCGGAGGAGCTGGTTACGCCATCCACAACCACTACAACAGCAGCTCCACCAACGTTGTCAACGAAGGAGATAGCAGCTACAACTACGACAACAGCCAGTATCAGTACGACAACAGCGACAATTCCATGTATCAGCAAGGTGACTACTACGACAACAGCGAGTACTACGACAACGGAGAATACTACTATTCTGACAATGGATCCGATCATGGTGACAGATATGATAACAACTATGATCCGGAAGCTCAATACAGCAGTGATAACGGTGATGATCAGCCAGCTGGTTATGCTCAGCCGCCAGCCCAGGACTTTCAGACTGGCGAGAATCAGAACGAAGAGCCTGGATGGTGTGCCGAGTGCTGTGGCGATGATTGCTGTCAGTGCAACAACTGCTGTGGCGACGACTGTTGCGGCGATGACTGCTGTGGCTGTGGTGGAAATAATAAAGATGGGGATGGTGGTTGTGTTGTAATGTAGATATGGATATGATCTTGATCTAGTTTCTATTGTATACGATGAGGATAGTTGGCGATGGATATGTGACTTTGAAATAATCACCAGCAATTCTGATGACTCATACATTTTCTTCACTCCGTCTTTCTTCGCAAATGATCATGGGCAATTGGTCATGGACAGAGGTTGGAGCTGTCGCTATTGCACCAAGGTTTTGGTTCGATGTGACATTGACATAAAGGCTTCCGGTCTAGAAGTAGAACAGCAGGTATTATTGCAAAGTGTTAATTAGTCTAGTAATCTATGCCATCTACTTGCGACACAGTCGGCCAGTCTGCCTGGTCACATAGGCGGGCTGCCCAGTGATGTACCAATCCTCACTACCAACAGCAGTAGGAGCATAAAGCAGACCGTAAGGATCAATCTTCTGCTTCAACTGGTACAGCTTCTTGTAGTTGGATCCAAAGTAGGACTGACCAAAGTCAGGGTCCATAACATCACCCTCGTTACCGTAACCACCACCGCCAGGAGTAACAGCCTTGAGACGCTCCATGATGTCAAAGGTGATCTTGTTGTTCACCCTGGCGATCTCCTCCTCAGTGTCGTCGAGCTTCCAGTTGAGAGCGGTGATGACGAACATGTTGGCGTCGCGCCAAGCAGGGTTGGCTGAGTTGGCAGGGGTTTCCTTTGTTTGCTCAGCGTTGATGTTGTAGAGGACGAGTACACCATCTTCCTTGAGGATGCCCTTGAGAGTCTCAATGGTCTTGTCGAGAAGCTTGGAGTCGTCCCAGTTCTTGCGGGGAATGAGACGAGATCCAGAGCGACCAGTGTAGCTGCCAGCGTTCTCGGCAGGGAAGTGAGTCTTCCAGGCAGGGTAGAAGCTGTCGTGTTGGAAGAACTCGGGTTTGGGGTCAACGCCAAGTTCCTTCCAGTCATCAAGGAGAGGCTGAACCATCTTCTTGAACTCAGGGAGGGGCATGTTGGGAATCATCCATGGGTTCATGGTCCAGAGGTAGCTTCCATTGCCCTGGGGGAAGATGAAGCTGTAACCGTAGCTCTTCTTATCAGAGTATTCAGGGAAGCGGCGCCAGTAAGCCTCAAGGGCCTTGAAGAGCTTCTCTTCTGAGATACCGGCATCCTTGGTCACGACACTCCAGGTCATACCGGAGAAGGACATCTTGGGGTAGACACGGACAGTCATGGAGACGACGACACCCCATGTGGCGGGGCCACCACCACGGATGGCCCAGAAAAGGTCAGTGTTTTGCTTCTCGTCAGCAGTAACGAAGCGACCATCGGGTGTGACGATCTCAGCACTGAGAAGCTGGTCGGCCGCAAGACCAGCAATAGGGCTGATAGGAGAGTGACCACCTCCAGGAAGGTATCCACCGGCGACACCGACGTCCTAAGGAAAAGTTAATTTAGATCAAACAACTGATAGTCAGAATAGCTTACGCGACACTCTCCACCGACAGCAGTGTATCCCTCACGGTCAGCAGCCTGATACAAGTCCTTGACCTGTACACCAGCCCCAATCTTAAAAGCAGGACCAGTGTACTTGCTGTTCCCACGGTAGTTCTTGGTGAACTTAACATCCTTGAGGTGATGTGTCCAGATGCTAAGAGCACCAGCACCAGTGCTCTTACCAAGGAAGTCATGACCAGTGTTGTGGATAATAAGGCGAAGGTTCAAGTTACGAGCAAAATTGACAGCAAGCTGGATCTGAGCAACGTTGGCGGCCTTCATAGCGTACAGAGGGAAGCCACCGATGGTGCACTTGCCGCCTGAGGCAGCGTTGCTGGGCTCGCAGGTGGCGCCTTGGAAGAGAGGGGACATGACCGATGTGGGATCATCGATATGTGTTGTGCTGTTGTGCCAGTTGTCTAGAAGGAACTTGCACTTCTCCTCATCGTAGTGCTCACCCTTGTAGCAAGCCGAGCCAAGGGGAACGGTCTTGATGAGCGCGCCGCCGGTGAGAAGGTCAAAGACGCTCCAGATGAACTTGCCGGGGAAGGCCTTGTCCCCAGGGAAGACCTTGCACTTGGAGTGAGAAAGGGCACCTCGCTTCTTAGATGTCTTTGTGTCGGCAAAGTAGAAGAGGTCAACATCACTCAAGTTCAAGTCGGTGAGGTTAGCAAGGACAGCATCAGTAAGCTGAGGAGAAGCATCGACAAAGGGGCTCTTGGAAGAAGCAGTCACAGGCTTTGTCCAAGCAGGGGCAACATTGCCCTCATCCGCAGCTATTCAATGTTTCAGATTAGCGATGGATCATCAAATGAATAAGAACAGAGTTACATACGGACCGCCTTGCCATCGACATCGATCGTCTGGCCAAGGGTAAAAGGGACGAGCGCGGCAAGCAGCCACGAGAAATGAGAGCCTTGCATGTTCAAAGTTTACAGGCTGCAGGGATGCCAAGAAAAAGGAACGAGAGTGGGATGAAGAAGAAGAAAGGGAAGGAGATCGTCTTAAGCCACATCTACAGACTATATATCTAACACTAGTCTTTACAATCCTCCCAGCGGGCGTTGGTTGACTGTCAGAACGGTCGTTAGTACGCATTAGGTAGTAATTACCTGAACTTCTGGATCATGGGCCGATTACCCATCCATGCTGTCTGTTGGTTGACGGTGGGGAAGCGAACAGGACGAGGGGAGGCCTGGCAGGATGAACAGCCTTGCAGATGTTCGGTTGCCAAAGCCCCGAGTAGAACGCGGACGGACGATGCTCCGACTGGCGCTATTTTCTTTAGCACAACGGAAGATTCCCCGGTGGATCGTGATGCTCGATCAATAAGCTTGGCCTCTTCTAATTGCGTTCCATTGGTACCGGTGTTCGACCAACAGACGGTGTTTGCCAAGTCTAGAATCTGTGTGACACATCATAATTGTGATTGGAGCGGGAGACAACCAACAGCATTATGCATACGGGCAAATTTTACGACATGGGAATGTATGACCGACAAAGTTCATGATCCTAGTCAGCCCAAGAACCTTATGTTGAGCGGTGTCTTCTAGATTACCGGTAGATGTCAACTGCCGAGAGCACTAGAAATACCATTAGTTAAGAATCTTTTTTTTTTTTTTCCTAACTAACTTTTCGTGATATATCAGTTTTCTATCTCAAAATCTTCCAATTTTCTCTCCATTGTCTGTCTGATTAAAGTCATTGTAACCTTCGCTCTCCCGCTCTCCCGCTTGCGAGGATCATCTCAATACAGAAAAGATCATCAAGAAGCTGTCTAGCTGAGACGCGCGATGGATCACAATTAGGGTTGCGACTGGCTGTAAACCCGGTACAAAAGCTCGGGGCTCCAGGGATCTGGGGTAAGGGATCCTCGGGTCCGGTCCACCAAGATTCCCTCGCTTAAGCGACGTCGGGGTCCTCCTTTACGTTGCATGCTGTTACTGCGTTGGTTGTTGAAGATTTCCTTGCTGAAGAAATTTAGGCTGATAAATCCCTCGAATGAAGATCTTGGCCGTTTGAGTATAAGCGAGGGAAGTGAGATTGGATGAGTGGTTCTTTTATGCTTATCGCTTAAGCTTGAAGGATTATCTATCCCACTTGACTCCGAGATCTTTATACGCTAGAAAAGTCTGACTGCTGTACAATTACACGACTCTCCTCTTCTGTTGTTGTCTGGTGCGAGGTAGGAACTAAGATGATGATTGACAGGTTTTAGCTGAGGCTGCTGACGTGTTTCAGCCACCAACACAAGCTCAGGCGGAAATGTTCTTTAGCAGACGCCACCAAACAACCAACTAACCGTTTCCACCATCAATCCTTTGACAACCAACATGCATAACCGTAAAGCACAGCTGGGTCTGGCATGTAATTTCCCTATCCCACACTGCATCCTGAATGCCCAGCCAATCTTGCAGTCGGACGCAATGCGGGATATGTGGCACAGAAAGAGCTGAAGCCCCGAGTCCTTGGACGAGGGACAGAACAAGCATCAAGTCTAGAACCAACAGTCGGAGGTTTGCTACCAAGTCCCGGGTATCACTTTCCTCTTTGGTGGTCGTTTCCCAGGAACCAGAAACTGATCTGCTGTCTCACATCGTATGCAAGATGGTGGTTCAGCTCTTCACCCACGGGCCAAGCCTGATTCCCTCACAAACTCTGTTTGAGTACGCAGCCCTATTGCGCTTTGAAGAATCTGCTGCCCCTGGATAATTCCCAGCCAACAATGTACATAAGTTCGTAGAGACCCATCTCGTTATATCTAAATGATCTTCTTTCCGGTTTTCCCTTCCGTCTCCATTTCTTCCCCTGGTGCCAAGAAGGGCTGACCAAACGTGGCCGATCGCAAAGGTCTTCCGGATCAGCGCGTTGCATCGTGTCTCAAAAGCAACTTAAAGTTGCACGTAACATCTTAGGGTTTCGACAATCGTTTGCTTGGACTTTCATGATGGACTGGTCACATATTTACGCCCGCACGGGACCGCCGCCCTTTCCTAATCCGACGACGCTTCCAACGACACCTTTGCAGCAGAAGGGTCTTGCTGCTTTGTTCATCTTTCCAATTTTGTCGATAATATTTGTGTCAATGCGCATTTACAGTCGCGTGACCTCACGGACGACAGGCTTAGGTAGGCAATTACAAGACCTGTGATATATGCCAAATGCTTACTGTTTCTTATAGATGATTACCTTATTCTTGCAGCGTTGGTAAGTACACTATTTACCAGTCGATCGTCCGACCAACTAACATAGTCAGCTTTTTGCTCTGCTTATGATCCCACCTCTCTATATGTGTAAGTCGTCTCGATCTCCCTCAACCTATTTGTATTGTACTTACACTCGCATCATAGTCATGAAACTCAATTACTGGGGATTCAGAGCCTACGATGTACCGAAAGATCTTGATATGCGCGCCGGTTTCTGGTGGAACTTCCTCGTGCAAATGTTCTATAACCCCGTCCTTGCCCTCGTCAAAGCTTCGATCCTCGTCTTCCTTCTCCGACTAGGTGGTCACAAAACGAACGTGCGATACGCGATTCATGGACTCAATATCTTCAACGTTCTGCACGCTGTCGCCATCTTCTTCACTGCGCTCTTCCAATGCTGGCCGATTGAAGCAAACTGGGATTTCTCATTGCGAGGACAGCCGGGTGTGCAGTGTGTTGATAATTGGTTCCATGTTATTGCTTCCTGCATTACTATTGTGACGGACTTCCTTGTTGTTGCGCTGCCATTCTGGATCTTCTTAGGTCTATCAATGCGATGGGCGACCAAGATTGCTGTGATTGGTGTCTTTGTCCTGGGTAGCCTGTAAGTAATTTCGCATCACATCAATCTCCAAGATACTAACCATTTGCAGGGTCGGTATCATCGGCATCGTGCGAGTCATCTCTATCCATCACCAACTCGTCGAAGGCCCCGACCCAGGCGAGGACACATTCTATACCGTTCTTCCTGTCTGGGGTGCCGTTGAAACAAATATCGCCATCATCTGCGCTTCAATCCCAGCTCTCCGACCGCTTTTCCGACGATGGTTCCCCTCACTCTTTGGAGGAAGCTCTGGAGTAACATCCGGCACGCCTTACGCCGACCGATACGGAACTGGTACTCGTGGAACGAATGGATTGAGGTCGCATAACCACGATAACATACACCTTAAAGACCTTCGGGGAACAAGGAATCAACATACTGAGATCAGAAGTGTGTCGCCGACTGGGTCGGAAGAAGAGATTATGACATATAACGGGATTATGCGGACGACAAATGTTGATGTCGTGTACGAAAATAGGTCAAAGGCAGCTGTAGAAGAGACCAGAACGACTGGATCAAGGACCTCTAGCGAGATGAAGTATGGGAGTAACATGCCAGAGACCAGGCCCGGCGTTTAGAGAACTACTAAAAAGTAATTACCTTCCGTTTGTACGATAGTTTATTTTATACCCATACCTTTTATACTTCGTCAGATGATTCCTCCAATTGACATTCGTAAGGATCACAGCCAAATGCTTAAAGATGTAACTTTGTTTGAAGAAACTTTGGGACCCGTTGTCCTGCGTGCTTCAATTGACCCGACGGATGTTCCTGTCTGTGTCGCCGGTCGGATTATCCATTCTCACAGGCCTCACCAAACTCATTGTGTTGAAGTGGTTTTGTCTGGTCAGGAGCTGGAGCCGGGATACATAGACTGGCATAGCTTCGCAAATGAACAGGTCGGTGTGGCTCAGTTGGTTAGAGCGTTGGTCTCATATCTGGTTTCTCAGATTGACCCGGTTAAACACCAGGGTTATCCAAAGGTCGAGAGTTCGAGCCTCTCCACCGACATTTTTGACTTTTTGCCCACTTTAGTTACCCTATCTCTTCTATCAACGATCTTTTTTTTTTTTGTGATCAATCATGAACCATCAATCGGAAAGAGCTGAGCAATATGGCTTTTCTATCTGTCTATCTGTAAGTTCATCAAATTGATCTGTCCTAAATAACCGATAGTTGCATTACAATCCCCTTTATCACATGAATATTAAATGATGATGTGGTTGACGCGACCAATCGAATATCTCAAATACAAAAGAAAAATGGGCAACGTTCACCACTACTTAGTGAGCAGTCTCAGGCGTCGGCTTGACATCCTTACCCAAACCTAATTCAAAGAAACTCTCAATCAAACTCAACGTAGCCAACGCAGCACCATATGTCATCTCAACCTGTTGCTTAGGATCAGCCTCCACTGCTGGGCTATCAGTCAAACCTTGGCCCTGTGTGTTAAACTGCGTCTCAGGCATCTCCTCAGGCAGCGGGTGAAAAGGCAAGCCCTTGGGCATAGCACCGCCTCTCTCCAAAGGCCGACCAATGTCCTCATTCTTCTCCTTATCTCCCTTCTCACCTGGCTCACTAGGCGCTTGTCTGAGTAAGTTCAACACGATGCTGTAGGCTTCGAACTTCTTGTTGCCGTTCTGAAGACCTTGGAACATGACGTATACTGCTCGGATAACGCTTTCCAGCGCGCCGACGATCCAGGCGTGGTGGGAAGAAGCCGCTTCTCCAACAAGATAGAGTTGACCGAAGGCGTTGGGCTTGATGATTTCCTGCCACATGTTGGAGAACTGGCCGGGGCCGAAGTATGCGAAGGCACCGGACATGTTCTGGTCTCTGTACCAGTCGTAGCCGTGATGGTCGATGTATTGCTCCTCCAGTAGTTCAACCAGCTTCTCAAAAGGATAGTCAACCCTGGCGTGAAGCCGAGCAAGATCATGGATCATGAGACGCTTGAGCTCCGCTTCGTTGTGCGGTGAGTCGGGAGAGCAAAGGGACCCGATACGCTGGGCATCTTGACCCCAGGTATAAGAGCAGAGTAGCACAGCTGGCTTCTCAGGATCCCACTTGTCTCCTTCATTGGACTTGATATTGTATGAAGGGTACACACAGACACGCAGAGGTAGGTCTGTCCTGGACACTCCGCCATTCTTGATGTTGAACGGTTCCTTCTGCCACCATGCAGTTCGAAACTTCATGCCAACTTTAGACGAAGCGCCGTACCCAAGTGCTCGGATAGCCTGCTTAGTTCCATAAGACAAACCGGCATCGCGCAACTCCATGCGCTGAAGAGCAGCGAGAGTGGTGCTGTTGAAGATAGCAAAGTACTCACGGACCTTAGGCTCGACCTTGTTCGTCTTGGCATCAGTTCTTGTGGTCTCGATCTTCATTGGAGTATATTTGTTGGCGCGGCGCAGGGGAACCTGAGCGTCAATTGATTGGACTTTGGTGTTAAACTCAACGCGCTTCTTGGCTTTGACAGCCATCTTCCTGGCGATTTCTTGGGCGCCACCATCGACGCACCACCAGTATTGTGTGTTCTTGTTGGGTGAGTCTGGGTCCATGTCGTCGGTGTGGAAATCGAGCTCCTCCAAGACACATTCTGTGAGGGACTGGTCGTACCATCCGGTTCCGCTATACGAGGTCAGTTGCTGCAGTTTGCGGTGATTCTGGAATGCTTACTAGGTAACCGTCTCGAGCCACTCAATCGTGTTGAAGTTGTAGCCAGGGCCCAGAGGAACGTCATCGTCGCCTACTGGGAGTTCCTCTGTTTTCTTATTCTTATCCTTTTGACCCCTGGAGGGTTGTCAGCTTTTATTTTCGAGACCGTAGGTGGCTTAACTCACGAGCCAAGGTACTGACGAACGCTCATGTGATCAGCCTTCATAAGTAACTGGAACAAGGCCTTGGACTTGGTGGTTAGGTCATCGTCATGCACCTCTCCAGCTCTACCCTCATGCTGCTTCTTCAGGTCGATGATCTCCTTGAATTTGTTCTCGACATGTTTCAAGAATTTACCCAGAGCCTTCCCGACAAGACGACCGGGGTCTTCTTTAAGATACCTGAAACGAGTTAGACTTGAGCTCACCAAGATAATTCACTATAGGCCATACTCAGCTGGGATTTGGCCATTGGGAGCCAAGCCACAATTGATCTTATAAGGATCATCAGGATTCATTCCTTTGGCCCAGACATCGCCGCATTTGGAGATGTCGTTGAAGTATGACGGGCAGACATTGTCGATATCCTTAAGGTAGTAAGGGATCAAGCCTGGTTTGCTAGTCTGGGTGATACCGATATATTCGAAGAGCTGAAAGGTTCTAGAGAATTGTCAGTCAATTTTGGAAGCTGTGGAGGGTATATGGTCTTCAGGCTTACCTCTTCATGATTGAATTATTGGGAAAGCGCATGGCGCCAACATCATAGTAATCATGCTCCTCATCGGAGAAGTGATGAGTGTAAAGACGGCCACCAAGCCTTTGTGCCCCAGCGGCTTCAAGGACATCGTAGTTGATCTTCAGACCCTTGCCCTTCAGATCGGGATGGTCGTTCAGCCAGTCAAAGATGAGGGCAGCGAACAAGCCGGCGACACCGGCGCCAACAATGCCAACATCAATTTGACCCTCAGCTTTGGGTATGTAACCATCGCCCGTGATTTCTTTGGTAGCGTTTCTCAGCTCACCGATGTTGTCGATGTCATTGACATCGGATTTAACACGGTCTGACTCCTCCACCAAGGCTTTGACACCCTTGAAGTCGTAGTTCATAGTCGCTCGGGCGACATTACGAGCCCACATGTGCTTGTAGGAGGAGGTGAGCTGATGAGTTTCTTCAACAGTGGAGGCCATAGCTGGTAGAATAGTCATCGTGAACGGATTGAATGAAATGAAAAAGATGCTTGAGTACAGATAATTTTATGATTGCCAGGAAAGACGCTGTTCTTATACAACTTACTACTACCTAAGGTATCATGATTCTTGCTATCGCTCTTGATATCTGCGACAATAGCACTTCCAGAGTCTCGCGTAATCACAAGTGGGACATCTTTGACCGATGCACATTCAGCTGCATCTTGGCCGTCTGGATTCAGCCTGTCGCTCAACTTCCATTCCTGCATTAGTACATCGGCTATTGACAATTTGCATGTAGGAATGACTACTGACGACGAACGCGAGATGCTAAGTCGTTCACATGGCATCTCCCGGGCATTCTCAATATGCCTTTCTCCGGCGAGTCCGTCTCAGAGAGGAAGATGACTAGCTAATGGGAGCTATTCGTACCTCCATTGATACCCGCATTGAACTATCGAATTCCTTCACGATATTGTCTCATTCATCGCCCCAAAAGATGCAGGGATCCAGGCCAGTTCGCCTACATTCTGCAGGTCTCGGACTTTAGCGAATGGTTTCTCTTCCATATGCACTATCCCAGCAAGGTTTCTTAGGTCAACAGCCAATCATATACCAAGAAAACCAGCGTCTAAGACATATAATTGGGGACAGCGGTCTCGACGTTTCGAAACCTTCGAAAATGGCAAAGACGCTGCGGCTGATCACAAACACGGCGCCGCTGAAATTCCGTCTTTGCTCCGCCAAAATCCTGAGACGTTGAGAACTCCCCATATCATTGCCCTTGGTTCCTTGCGGCTGAAGGCAAGGGCTATGCACTGGCTGAATATGTCTCGGATTCGATCTCTTCTTTTCACATAGAGAGTCTTTTGTGGCTGCCTGATCACAGGGGAAAATGCACCAGCTTCTTAAACAGGGCTTGTTTTCTCCATCTACTCGTCTTGCTGAGAGAACTTCATTCCACTACCCCGCTCGATAGTTATGCGGCGCAAATGGCAATGTCCTAGTTCTGGCGGGGAGCAGAAAGGCGTTAGTTGTGAAAGGTTTCTGCGCCGCCATGTGGTCTCTCATTGGTGTATACTAGAGCCTTTAATTCTAATAACTCACAGCTGAGCGGTCAGAATATTCCAATTGCAGATGTGTGTCATTTCACGGCTGTTCGTTCAAGCCACGGTGACTGAAGTCACGTTCTAGACTTCTAGATGTTGAGATGGAGGCGGAACAGGTCACAATTCTGTTGACAGACTTCATGGTACCTAGACGTGAGGGAAGTTTCCTGGCTTTCCAGACGCCCAATATCACAAAGTCTCTTCCTGTGACGTTCTCTTCACCATAAAAGCTAAAAAGGATCCCATACCCACTCCATCCACTTCTATTTTCCCATAACCTCACCATCCCCACCATCCTCATCACCTCTTATTACCCCAACCTTCCTACCATTTATCAGCCATGGAGGCAACTCTTGAGGATCTCGCACCTACTGCCCCCTCCGTCATCATTGATATCCCAAGGGAGTTTAACTATGGTCCGACCGTTCTTCAGCCAGCTCTCCACCTCAATGGCGAATCTAAGAATGGCCACCATAAGACCACTGAAGAAGACGGCCCTCCCCCTCCTCCCCTGGACGCTCTAGAAGAGTTCAAGGGCACATTCAGCGGCTACGGCTTCAACACTATCTTCCGCCCTGGCAGTACAAAGACCCCAACCAAGTTCCCCAAGGAGCCAACCGACACGAATGGTGATAACCTTCTGCAACTCAATCTGACTGGCGAGACCCAGGTTTTCGGTGAAATCTTGAAGAATGTTCCAAACCGTGGATTATCTGACCAGGCTGATATCACCCTGCAAGGTTTTCCCTATACGCAGACTATCGTTGATGCCATGCCGCCGCCTCCCGGCAAAACTGCACCCAAGGACCCCCCTGGCATTCACTTTGAGCCTGGACTCTGGATGAGAGTCCCTAAGGTTGAAGAGATGCCAGAGCTTCCCATGTCCTTTTGCCGCATGGGATCTATCCCTCATGGTACTACCATCAACGCTCAAGGTTTTGACGCCCCTGTCACCAAAGAGGGCGCGCCTGAGATCCCTGAGATCGATATCACCCCCATCGTCCTTCCACTCGGCCCAGGGCCTGTTAAGATTGAGATGGAAAAGGCAAAGCAGAGGTTCAACAGTCAGAACGCAGATGATGACAGATCTCGTCGTCTTCCCCAAGACCTGACCCTCTTCATGGAAAATGGCACCATCACTCAGGAGATCCTGAATGACCCAAACACTATCCTTCGGGAAGCCAACAAGGGCAAGCACATCGTCCGAAACGCCATGTTCACCGTCTCGACCAACGCGCCAGAAGGTATGTTCGGCGGCGGAACGTCCAACATCGGCTTCAACATCGGTGCCGACGCAGGTCAAAAGGGCCCAGCCACAAAGGCTGACAAGAACGGCAATGCCAATGCCGTTGATGTGACCGCTCAGTACTGGGTCTCCACGATCCACGCTGAAGTCGAACTCGATCCTGGTATGCGTGTCGGCCAGACCGTTTCTCCGGCTGCCAAGGGCCCCAGAGATGCGGTGCCGGAGTTCTATATTGATGAGAATGTGAAGATCCCTGCGGAGAGGAAGACTGTTACTGTGGCCTATTCTCAGATTCAGTACTCTCAGATGGTTTTTCTGGATTTCAATGGTGTTAAGTGGCCGCATGTTACTGTTGCGACTCTTGCTCCTGTTGTTCAAGCGCAAAAGCCAACTCTTTCTGACGCTATTAAGGCTGTAAAAACATAGTCGAGGTGAAGATAAGGATACCTCATGGGTCAAACTTCAGTTGCTACGGCACGGTCTTCCTCTGCAATACTACCTAGCTTTCCTTTGTTACAATATTACATCGATATCAAGCTTCTTCTCCATCGTCCTTCATTCATTCCGTGACAGTGGGTGCTGTGCTTGCAAATCATTACCAGTATACGTATGCCTTGATCCCTGAAATTCACAGAAATAAATCTTCCGACACTGTAACACGTATGTTCTGAGATAGTCTGTGTATCATGCTTTTGGAAATCCCCATTCAGTCACAGAACTAGACTTTCCTTTTTGTCGTAGAATCACATGTACGACTGAAGCTGCTTGAGTGAGTAACGATGCTTTCCCATCGGTAGAAGTAGCACAAGTAACGTCCCGTGTCAGTGTCACTGGCCGCTTTGTGCCCCCGATTCACCCAGATCTGCGACAGATATTTGACAATGAATCACCCAAAACCGCCATCTCTCGGCTGCCTGATCACAGTGGCCCACACCTCCATATCGTCTATATCTATCTAAGCCGGGTTCCAGCATGACCTACCATCGCACAGCACCATTGCTACACTCACGAAAGAAGTGATCAACAGCCACAATACAACCATCAAAACATTTCTCAGCAGCAACACCATACCATCATACACCATGGGCCTACAGATCAAACCACGACAGGAACACACCATGTGGAAGTGTCAAGGCAGAATGCTCAACCAGATCTGTGGAGCTGTGACCGACATGAAAGATTTGTATTGCTCAAAGTGCGGTAAGAGACGAGCTGTCAACGACGAAGCACTCGCGAACGGCACCAACGTTATCGGGACTCTCCACACCGTGGATTCTCAGGGCGTGGAGACCTGGGATTATCCCGGGCCTGAACCTCATCAGAAGACTTAATTTCTCACGGGGATGGGGAAACTTTGAGGGAGAAGGCAAAGTTGAGAGACCTGGTGTATAGAGGGACTCTTTAGTCAATCGCTATGAAATAAAAATACAATTCGTCAAACGTTACACATATCGCGCCCAAACATCTTAATCAAGGTGCTTAACATCCGCCTTCTCCGATACCTTAGTGTTCTCAGTCTCGTATAGACCTTCAGGTGCATCACCGAACACGACAGAGATCTCCTCCAGTGTACGTCCCTTGGTCTCGGGGTAGAAGAAGAAGATGACGAGACCGTAAGAGACGAGAAGTGCCACGTAGACGATGTAGTACTTCCAGCCAATAGCTGCCAAAGCGATCGGGTTGACGAACACGTTGAAGATAAGCGCAGAGATCATGATGATCCAGAGTGCGGACATACCACGGCTTCGAAGCTGGAAGGGCCACAACTCGAGAGGGTAGGCGACTTGGAGAGGAGTACTGGTGAAGACGTTAGTAACATGGTCGAAGTAGAAAGTAGAAGAGTATATGCTTACATAGCAACACCGTAACCGGCATTGAAGCAGAAGATGAAGGGGATCATAGTGATACCAACAGCCTTAGATCCGCTGGCAGCGAAGCTTCCGGAGAGAGCAGTGATCAAGATGAAACTGACAAGCATGATAGCGCAAGACAGCAAGAGAAGAGGACGCCTTCCAAGACGCTCAACGCACAGAGCACCAGTGCATGCAGCGATCAAACTCCAAATTTGAAGGCAGCCATTGATCAAAGTCTGGTCAGTGACGCTGGTGATACCGACCGTGCTGAGGACCGTGGCGAGGTAGTAGCTGACGACTCCGTTACCGACCCATTGACAGTAAATGGCGAGGGTGAGAGTGATGAAGAATCGTCGTCGGTGAGCCTTGGTGGAGACGAGGGTCATGTAGGAAGTGGACTTGGTGGCTTGTTTCTCGGACTCGATAGCTGTGATGATTTCGTGGAGTTCGAAGTCGACAAGAGGATGGTTCACATTGCCACCCTATTGTATTGATTAGATATCTCCATTGTTATTAAAGACGATAACAAGACTTACAGCATGCATCTTTGCCAAGATTCGGCGGGCTTCCTCCTCGCGTCCCATTGAGATCAGCCATCGAGGGCTTTCATCAACCATGATCAAAGCAGGAAGACCACAGAGGGGTAAAGCAATTTGGAGAAGGGTAGGGATTCTCCAAGCCCAGTCATCGTAGTGTCTTGTGCCATATGAAGCCCAAGATGCAATGATACCGCCAACAAAGTAGTTACAGTTCATCAGAGCTGAGACAACACTTCGCTGGCTAGGGTACGCAATCTCAGTGATAAGTAGAGGCACCGCGGTAGCGAACATGCCAGTCGGCAGACCGAGGATGAATCGGCCAGCAATCCATTGAGCTTCAGACTGCGCACTTGTTTGGAGACCGACTCCAATTGCAAGTGGGATGAAAGCAAGGAAGATGGGCATGCGACGACCGAATCTGTTGGCGAGCCATGAGCTGGGAGGGCAGGCGACGATGAAGCCGATGAAGTAGGAACAGTTGATGAAGCCGGACCATTCGCCAGTAGGGTTACCCATGAAGGTGTTCCATTGGGGGAAGGACTGAAGGGAGTTGAGCAAACTGCCATCGTAGCCAATGGCAGACTCTGACGATCTCGTTAGCGAGGGTATCATGAAAGGCTAAAGCTAACACTCACGAAAGCAGACTAGGCCAAGGATAAGACCATTCAGCTTAGCCAAATGGGCTTGCTTATACCAAGGCGTCGTAGGGTTAGGCAAAACGGCCATTACGCCACCCATAGAGGGCTGATCATTGTTATCAACAGCCATGGCTTCAAATAAGCTTAAAGAATTAGTGTCTAAGAGAAAAGCAACGGGCCCAAAAAATAAAGGTGCGATCAGCAAACAGTTATATAAGTAGTCTAAACCCACAGACAGACCCAATTCTGCTCCGCCGTCACCCGACAAGAAACAAGCTTAGATCGCGGGGTCTCCAGTTTCCAGTTCCCCAGGTTATGAGCCAGGAGCGTTAACTGAGACTTGGATACTACCCAGTTCCACTTAGCTGAGCCCGTTCAGATCAGGAGAGTAACCGTTCACCCCGCAATGATTTGGTCTTTTGGTTCTTCATGTTTGCCGAAATCCCCTGTTCTGAGCGGGTACGAGTCATTAGTATGCAACGGTACGATTCAAGAGGTTTGTTGGTGTCTCGAATTGAGGATCTAGTGCCGGTGATCGTGACCACATTTCGGTAGAGCATCGGATAACTAGACACTTATCCATCTAATTGGTTTAGTGAGATGCACCTTGATTTCGGCAGTTCCATTCCGACTTCGCTTGACTCACTTTTTGGTCAAGCTGAACTGATCTGATATTCGTATTTGCTGATCGATATTCGCACAAATATATCTCTCTCTGCATCTGATAGATCGTCATTAATGCAGAAATCGCCTGTACCTTCATATCAGTTGCTCCGAGACTCCTCCCAACCATGGAAACGTTTTTCCAGACTCCCCAGTGGAAATTGACCCAACGACGTAAATAAAACGGGTTTCCCAAGACCATGCCCCCAGTCTCTCCAATCCTCCCTTCGTCCTCACGCGTTCTTCCCCAATCCCAACGCGGAGCCCCATGCTTCTTTAGCGCGTCTACCCCGGTCTTGAAGAAAAACAAGGCCGCGAGTAATGCCGAGAGTGGGACAGGTTCCCCAGAGTCTGGTCAGATGATTGACACAAGTTGCGAGATGGGAGCAGTTACGTGAGCATTTGATCATCTTCAAACTGTAATTGATGCATCCTTTGACGTGAAAGCTGTGTAAAGCCTGCTATCTCCAGGAGAAAGATCAGGGACCGGGTTTGGAGAGTGGTCTGTCAAACCCACATCGTCTTGTTCGGAGCCACTTCTCCAACAATTCCATGACCTGATCGGTGATTCTTGGTTTGTATCGGCCCAGAATTTGGCTTCGGACTCCAAAACATTCCCCGCATAAGTTTAACTCGATCAACTGAACTCCGATGCTGCGGATATGGCTGCGGATATGGCTGCGGATATTCACCCATGGAACGAGGATAGCGTTTATCCGGAACTACCACGCTACTTCAGGGTTGTCGTATCCGATTGGATGTGCCGCTCTTTAATACGAAACCGTGGACTACTAATTGGACGCAGATATTGGCAGCATAATTCAATTATTTATAATGTTACCCTGGATTCCTTGTGCTTGAGTTCCTTTCGCTGTTTTCCTTACCCATGTCCTGTTCTGCCAGTGATAACCGAGGTAACACCTCCGATCTGTTGGTTTCATGCGATTTCCAGTCCTCAAGATGTTTGCCGTCCCAGTTATTATTTTGTCTTGGCATCTCGTCATAGAGAGCCTATGCCTGGACAAGGTTAATTGTAGCCCCGCTCAGGAGCGGGTTACTTTTTCCAAACGCCTTGAACATACGACGAGATCACGAGCCGCACTCTGGATTTTCGAATATTTCATTTGAACTTTTGAAAGACTTACCGACTCCCACTTAGGCCAGCGTTAGAGTTTCAGAGAAGATCACTGCTAAGTATTTAAGAGACGAATGGATAAAGGCGTTTTGCATTGGATGACAATGGCATCTATGCTACTTTGGTTTTGCATCATCAACCTCAAGAGGGCAGTCTTTGTGCTAGGTAAGTACCAAGTGGCCCAAACGCGTTATGTAGAACTGGAATGGCAGAGAGATCGAATCTCATAATCCGGATGTTGCCATCCTCATGGGAGAGAGCGAGTGTGTTGCCTTGAATACCGCGACTGATAGGGAAGAGGCAGCCACATCAACTTTTCAGACCCGTGGTATAACCATTCGCCTCCAACATAGAGTAAATCTTGTTCATCTGCATGTTCCATGTTGGGGTTGTTCTCCGTCCCAGGGTTGAACTGAGGAAGAGGGAGTCGACCTTGATCGCACACAAGATATCTATCTTCAGACAAGGAAAGATGAGTGATATCCCCACCCACAGCATACCTTCCAATCTCAGTTCTGGATGCAATATCCCACTGCTGAACTACTGTGTTTATGTTTCCATACTCCCTCGATGTACAGACAAATCGTCCGGTTGCCGAGAAAGCCATGTCATAGCGATCATTGCCCTTGATGACGCCACCAGCGAGCTTGAAATGTCCCCAGGAAACCAGGGAAGACGTTTCTCTGATATCGATAAAGGATTCTCGACGAATAGCTAGAAAATGGCTTTGGGCGTCGAATTCTGGGTGAGCCCACCGCTGGCTCTCTATGATCCCCTTCACCCCTGTGGTAAGATCTAGTAGTTTCCACTCGTCAAGTCCATTAGATGTATGCCTTGCCGAAATCAAGGCTATAAAGCTACAGTCCGGGGAAAACGTGCTCCCTTCCCAGTCGCGCTTGGATATACCCCAAATGCGCGCACTCGATAGATAAACCTGTTCTCCGTGTAGCACATTCCAGACCTCGCACAAACCTTCTGACGAATAGTGGTTGGGGAGATAGAAAATGACGATGAGTTGACCGTCCGGAGAGAATTCCATGTGAGAGACACCCGCACACTGACATGTCATTACCGTCTCCAGTGTGGTACTGTCAACAATTTCAGCCTGTTCCTCGCCTTTAGATGGGAGCAGGGCTAAGTATCTTCCATCGGGTGAGAAGAAAACTTCTTTCCATTGTTTGTAAGCCAAGGGCTGAGTAGTCATAGCCCTATTCCAAAGCTCGCATAGATTGCCCTTCCCTTCTACGTTATTCATGTTGTCGTCATCTTCGTACGGGCCATCTTCTTGTACTCGAAGCACCACGAAATTCCCGTTCGGCGAGAATCGTATCTTCTTTACCGCTCTCCGGCGCAGGGCCAGCCTCCTGCCATTCAGTTGGCGTATTTGTGCGTTCGCCTGACTCAAGCTGTAGCCGTATACCAAAGTGCTTTCCGGAGAGAAACCCAAAGCATCAAAATGTTTTCCGCAACCTTCTCGTAGATGCCGATAAGCTTATCTTCGATGTGTAAGAGTAGGTCATGAGTACTTGTGCTTGCAGTGTGGCTAGATGGAGTCAGACCTTGCTTATGTCCCAAGTTGCCAACTCAATAGACACCTACCTTGCAGCTTCCGAGTCGCAAGCCAAAACGGATTCTTCAAGGTTTTGGTATCGAACAAGCATGAATATGATCTCAGTAAGGCCTTCCCCCGCGTCTTCATCCCTCTAAAACAAGCTTTCTAATATCTTATCAATACCATCAGTATCTAAATAGGCTCCGAACTTTCCGAGCAGGTATCTAAATTCACAGGAAGAACACCTAAGATACAGGCCCAAGCTAGAGCAGCCTGCGGTTCCGCCGACAGTGCTCCATTGATGATTGGTTTGAACTGCTTGATAGTCTGGACGACTTTCTGGATGTACTCCCGAACAACAATTCGTTTGCCACCCAATGTGAAAGACGTACGAGCTTCAGAAAGACCCTCTAGCTTCTCCTTAGCCAGCTTCTGAATTTCTTTGAGCCGACCTCCATCTTGACTATGGGACTCTACCCAAGATTGTTGGGTCCCACTTGATTGAGTTTGCAGATAGTCTTGAGTTGAATGCTACGGTCTGAGAAGTCTAACTATCTTGTGAGATAATACCTCGAATGTATGTTATCGCAGGCTCCGTCTCTGCCCACGAGTACCACGACTGGCGGAAGATAAGCACCGCCTCCTCTCGTGAACCAGGAGTATACATGGTAGGCACATCATAAGCGTACAACATGGGGTTCTGGACACCGGGCCAGAAATGCGGGTTATCCTTCTTGACCTTCTCGTACAGCTGCTTGATCTGATTCTTGAGTTGAGCAATGAGCTCTTTGTAATCATTGTGAGCGACATTTTGCGTTCGCTTGAGAAGAATGTCACTCATGGCTTCTTCCTCGAGGTGAGCGCGCCTGGCCTCTTCTAACGCACCAGGGTTCTTCTGTAGGAAGCCTTGCAGAGACTCCAGGTCCTTCATCAAGCGAATCTTAATCAAAGTGAGGGCTACAGTGAACGCCACGTTATAGTAGTGGGTCTTTTCGAAGACAGGTTCAAATGCGTCCTGATCATGAAGATCAAGATATGGCGAGTCAGGGTTGTTCCATTCGTACTTCCCATCGGGTACCGTGGCGTGCCATTTGATGAAATCGCATGCTTCCTGATCCCTTCCGAGTCGGAGATACAGCGCAGGCACGTAAGACCGAACACCCTGGCTATCGCCGCGGCAGAGGCGGAGCATCTCAAGCGCATGGCCAAGAACAGCCTCAACAGCTTCGCCGGTACGGACGTTGAGAATTGCAGACATCATGTCGAAGCGAGCAGACATGTAGGGGCGAGTACTCTTGAAGAACCAAAACTGACCCACGGAATTGGTGAAGGGGTCGGTCGACACCGTTTGTGTCTTCGCCAGGATTGGCGCGTAATTTGGCTTCTTCTTCCGCGAGCTTTTCTCTTTGTTCTTTAATAGGAACGCATTGAACCTTGTGCCTAGGTCGGTCTGCTCTTTGGTGAGGCTGACCACAGTACTTGACGACACCGCAGGCACCGCAACGCTTGAGTAACTCTGGTTGCGCTAAGCCAACTCCACATCCAGAAGGTAGGCTGCAATGGTTGTAATAGAGACCAAGATTCATTCGCGGCATTTTGGACACCGTTTCAAATGACTGTATTATGTTTCGGGTCAAAGAATAAGCAATTGGAATTGGAATTCTCTAAAGATGAAATTGACGATGAAACTATCACATTGTGGGGTGGAAGGAAGGTCGACAATTATACTTCAATTATCTCTTATCTTATCTTATCGGTACCTGCATACCATATATAAATAGAACGCTCAAAACCCCTTTTCTAATTCCGAAACCTCCTTTAAATGAGGCAGTTTCCTGATCCAAAAATGTCGACAAAGCTATACATATTGTCAATAACGTATCATTGCTCTCGGATATATGTACCCACCAGTCACCACCGAGTCCATCAGAGCAGATGATAGAGCCCTGAACACCCTCGTTGCAAGTAAGGCCCTTGCCGCGAAGTTCTTCAACACGCTTCGTCTGGGCGTTACGGTCGCTGCTGGCCTGAGGGGCGGCCATAGAAAGGGTGGCGAAAGCCATGACGAAGATAGTTTTGGCGAGCATCTTGTTGGTGGTAGTTTGGACAAGTGAGGATAAGGGGTCTTGAAGATAGATTATTGATGGACCAGCCAAAATGGAGAATAGAAGAATGGATGAATTGATCTGCAACAATAAGTGGAAAGGGCGAAAATGACAGCTTTATATGTATGTCACTTGAAGCTTATTTCGTCTACGTTTCAGGCCAACCACTTTGGTAGGCGAGGAAAGAGTCTCGAATCGCTTCAGACACAATCTTGACCTCTTTTGGAAGCATAATCTTCAGATATGTTACATTGTCTTTGGTCTGGGGGTTAAGCGGCGAAGCTTGTCCTTTTAGGAATTCTGGATTATGCGCGTCTCATATCTCGCTATCCCTGATCCTTGTTATCAAGCTGCTGAAACGCTTTTGACGCGAAAGGCAAGTTTGAATAACTTCAAATCTGTGTCATCCACCTTGGGGCTCCAGGGTTCTCTACTTGAGTCTGCATTTCATTGGTCAGAAATAACTTCATGTTTGTCATGCCATGCATTTCTTGATCACTTGGTCAAACATCATGCTTAAAAGACACCTTTTCTCCTCTCCATATCTTCATATTATTTTCCGTACTGAAAGTTAGTATCCCATTCGTGCGACAGTGTGCAACTGAGAGATCTTCATGGGCATATTGGTGTCCCAGATCTATGAGTGGGAAGCCTGACGATACGTATCCAGTTAAATTTAAGGACCATTGAGCTTAGGAGGGGACGAACATGAAATCAGTATCATCTCGAACCTTTCTCAAAATAATTTGCAACATGTCTTCCTTGGCTGACGTTTATTTTTCTATAAAATCACAGACAAAAGTAGCTATGCCCATATACACCGAAGAATGACGCTACGTCTTCTTTGATGTGATATTCAATATTCCGGAACAGGTTGCGGAGACAAAGAAACCACAATTCAGCCTCGACAGTTGATAAGCTATCATTCAGGGTAGCTTGCCAGTCGCCACGTTCCACAAAGTTAGCGGAAGTCGTCCCGGACACGGCGATGTTACGTAAATCAGCTTCTACCATTCCCCGGATCTCCAGAGGTCGTTGCTTAATAATGTCGGAAACTGGGAACTCTTCTGGTTAAGTTGTTAACTGGGTTGTCCTGGATATACCCACTGCTAACCCGAAGCGCCCATCAGATAAGCCACATGATTCGAGTGCACGTTTGCGCAGCTTGTGGCGTGGTGAACAGACCTCTTTGAAGATCAAGTCGAATGTAGTATCTAATGCCGAAGCTACTTTTCATGTCAGGACTGTGGCGCTTGTGGAACTTCATGAGCGAGTCTTTGCTTCGTTGAAACGAATTATGCTTTCACTAAAACGGTAACGGCGCGCTATCAACATTAGCTTCTATGGCAGGAACCGCTAGGCTCTAGCATTTGACACCATTTGGAATGATGGATTACAACGATCAGTTGCATTGCGTTCTAATATTTTGGGCGGGGCATAACAATTGTTAGGAAGTGAGGCACGTTATGCTTGTTACCGCTAGCCCATATCTAGTCCATCCTGAGGCCTCGTATCGTCATCGAAATGGACTGTGCACTTGTAGAGATGAGATGGTGGTTTCAAAACGATCAGCAAGTCAGTCATCTGACCAATTGGCGTCATCCTGAATTTAGGATCACTCTATGAGGCACGTTGGAATCCGCTCACGGAGCAAACCATGCTATCTCGGCTTCTTCCGTTCAGTGCCATCATCGATGGAACTATCGATCGCGGAATTCACCTCCGCAATCCAGACAAAAGAAGAAGATCGACAATTACATCTGGTTAGGTCCTCCGAATTCGAACAAGACACGAGTCAGTCTATACTCGTAAAGGTGCCAGTTAAACGCGCTAAAGTAACTAGACGCGATGAAACAGTGGAATTACCGAGACACATGGCCCCAGAGTGCCGAGAGGTGATCGGCGTTCTAGCTTGTCGTTTTAGCGTGTCGCTAATGACAGGAGAGCATCAAAGCAACAGACTAGAACCGCCTTGGACATGTTTGCGAGGCGGTTTAATTTCTGGGAATAATGCGGTGGATTGCCGATCATCGGATGTTTCTTTGTATAAGAGCTTTGTTCAGGAACATGATATTCAGTCTATCAAGTTGCTTTCTCCTCTCCATAACCACCCCTACCAACCAATATCTACAACAATCAAGATGCGTTTCCAATTCGTCCCTCTTCTCGCTGCTGCGGCCACCGTCTCCGCCAGCCCTATCGAGGTTGAGCCTCGTGCCGCTCAGTGCAGCTCTTACACCATCATCAACACCCGAGGAACCGGGGAGATTCAGGGCCCATCATCTGGCTTCCGAACCATGAACTCTCAAATCACATCCCAAGTCTCGGGCGGCAAGATCTACAACACTGTCTACCCTGCCGACTTCAGCCAGAACTCGGCCTCCGGAACTCGCGACATCGTCCGAAAGGTCAACAGCGTCCTCTCTTCCAACCCTAGCGAATGCGTCATCCTCGAGGGTTACTCTCAGGGTGCTGCTGCCACCGTCAACGCCCTTTCTCAACTTACTGGAAGCGCCAAGGATGCCGTCAAGGGTGTCTTCCTTATCGGTAACCCCATGCGCAAGAGGGGCTTGGAGTGCAACGTTGATAACCGAGGTGGTGATACTACTAAGAATGTCCAAGGACTGTCTGCTTTCGGAAGCAATGGCATTCCTCAAGACTGGGTCTCTAAGACTCTTGATGTCTGTATCTATGTAAGTGAACCTGAGTTAACCCTTCCATTGGAGTATCCTTACTAACGTAACTAGGGTGATGGTGTTTGTGACACCACACATGGTTCCGGCATTAACGGACCCCATCTGCAATACCCTCGCGATTCATCTACCCAGGATCTTGGCACTAAGTTCGTTGTCAAGCAGCTGACTGGTTCCAACTAGAGCTGTTGATGATGTGGTAGCTTAACTAAATAGTCAATAATGCAATAAGATTAAGAGTTGAAGCCATGTTCAAGGCTATATATGCTGTGTAAACTTGCTGTAAAACAAGACTACCGTAGGAACTCACGAGATTCGTAACGCCCAGTAGATACGACTCTCTTGGCACTGCAGCTATAATTGGTATAGAAGGAATTAAAGATCTGACATCACGCTAACCTGCGCATCTGAGCAAATGGGGGCTGCAGTACTGTATCCACCGGACGTTACAAATCTCGTGAGTTCATAAGGGTATTGTGATTCATTCTACAGATGTGACCGTCAAGCTGGACCTGCGATGCCAGGATGCTTCTAGTTGTTTCATGCTGTTGCATCTTATTTCCGGGCGCCGAAATTTGACCTAGCCACATTAAGACTAACGCCGGAGGGTTGAACCATCCCTCGGCAGATTTCATGTCCCCGACGCCGGGCCTTGCCCAACTCTTTGGCCACATCTCAAACCTCTGTCAAACAACATCAACAATTCCTTCACAATGTCAGTCAAATTCTCTCCCGATACCGATATTCCTAGCCTCGATGGCAAAGTTATTCTCATCACTGGAGGAAACTCTGGTCTGGGTCTCGAAACTACTCGCCAACTTCTGAAACACGATCCTGCCAAGATTTTCCTTGCCTGCCGGTCAAAGGCGAAATTTGACCAAGCCATTACTGAGCTGCAGGAGTCTGGCTGCAAGACTGAAGCGGTGCAATTTCTGTCTCTGAACCTTGCTTCGTTGGAGAGCATCAAGTCTGCTGTCAAGGGATTCCAAGAAGCATCCACGCGTCTGGATGTGCTTGTCAACAATGCTGGTATCATGATGACGCCTGAAGGCCTCACTGAGGAGGGTTATGAGATTCAGATTGGAACAAATCACATGGGTCACGCATTCCTTACGCACCTTCTCCTTCCTACGCTTGAGGAGACGACCAAGATCAACCCTGACGTCAGAGTCATCTTCCTGGCTTCGATGGGAGAATCCTTCTCACCCAAAGATCCTTATCATTTCGACCAATTCAAGACCACGATGCCCAACCTGTCGAGCTCAGCACGCTATTCCATCTCCAAGCTCGCCAACGTTCACTACGCTGCCGCCTTGGCTGAACGTCATCCCAGTTTGAAGGTCATCAGCCTCCACCCAGGAGTTGTTCAAACCAACCTCACGGGCCCAGCTATCAGCAGCAGCCTTATCGTCGGAACTATTACCCGTTTGGTCTTCAGCATCATGGGCGTCAACTCGAGCAAGGGTGCATTGAACCAACTTTGGGCTCTTTCTAGCCCTGATGCTGAAACTGGTGTCTTCTATCACCCTGTTGGTGTGAAGGGCAAGGGAAGCAAGTTGAGTCAGGATAAGGAGGCTCGCGAGAAGCTCTGGGACTGGACTCAGCAGGAGATCAAACAGCATCTCTCTTAGAAGATGGCTTCCTTTGGTTTTTTGCAAGATCGATTACGTAGTACTATACCAGTTTTTGTTATTTTAATTTCGACTCTCCGATCATCCTTATTAGATGTCTACACCTCATGGTTTCCGTGTTTGAACTGGTATATGAACTTGTGACTACAGTAGACTAGGTATGGCGGGACATGGCTTCCAGACTTCTCATTCAATTGAAATAAAGCGGCTTCTTCCCCAGCACACCTTATAGATCAGTCCGTCTTCCTTGGTCTGATATGTCATTTATCTGCTCTTTGAAACTTTGTGTAAAAGTAAAGAAGGCTTACGGGTGGGCTGATAATTCTATAATGTCCTTTCAAATGAGTCTTCTTTGTCCTAGGTAAAGGCATGAACATATCAGCACTCAATCAATGGAATGATCTCAACAGCCAGGACGATACTTGTAAGGTCTTCTTTTTCACTTGGAGAGTGAACAAGAATCATGTGGTGACGCTGAGCTCTAAGGTGACAAAGAAAAATGGTTTTGTGTCACACGAGATGCCAGAATGATCGGCTCTCTTTATAGTTCCTACAGAGCTGGTGATAGATAGCATAGTGAATTGCCAGATTCACCAGTATATAGTCTGATGTTCTTCTCCTTCCAAGTCCATCATCATCAACTTCATTCTTCAAGCTAGAGTACCCAAGCCACCGACATATCTTCCAAGCTACACTGGACATCACAACTCATTTTCCCAACAAACACGATCATCATGTCTTCTTACGGGAGTGAGTTAATCGCTTGTCACCACTGTTTCACACTAACATGTCCCAGCTTACACTCCCTACTACAACCCGCCAGGGCAAGGTTAGCTCCCATATTCAAATCCCCAACTCCACGCTAATCATATCAGAACCTGCCGTCCCCGTTCCCTTCGCCAACGCCCCAAACGACAATGTGAGAATTACCAGGCACGAAGTCAACTACAGGAGCCATACCGTCGATATGTGGGTTCAATGGCGTATACGTCCAGAAGAACCGTTGCGAACTGCCCGCTTCGCTGAGTTCGACGTACATGAGGCAAAGCCCCAGATGGTCTTTGACTACTGGGACAGCCTCGGGGGACGAGAGGCCGCTACCAAATTGACTGAGAAGAACGTTCAGGCTATTACAGACGAGTGCGAATCATTGTACGCAATCCAGTATACTGGGTATGATGACATGGCAGATATTGTAGTCAAGGGCGCCATCAAGTCGGATCATCCTCGGCTTGTGCGTAACTGGAATGAGGCCAAGAAGTCGAGAGTGGCAACCGAGTACTGTCCGTCCACTCCATCAGGCCAGCTGGTGGCGCATTGGTGCGATTGAAAACCAAAGAGGTTTACGACTTCTCAGGGACTGACGATATCTTCGATGGAAGGATATGGTGTAGCAGCAGGCTGTTTGGAATAGGCATAAGATGGGGATAGATCAGACGTTTACTTGATACCGAATTTCATTTGTGTTTTTAGTAGTCTCGAATTTAAACCTCTTCTGTAAAAGGCTGTTGGCAGTGATCCAATTTCTATCATTTGACAGGCTTCTGTTACCAAACATTTCCTCCGCGCACTACTCCAACTTAGCCCTCGAGCTCTTGGCCCTCTTCTCGAGTATGGGAACGGTTTCAGTGGTTCCTCGAATTAGGCCTTCATCTTCATCATGCTGGCAAGCCAAGAGTACCAGCGCTGAGGACTTCCACAAAGGCACTTTGTGCTTTCTCGCATTGCTCACTATCGTACAAATAGCAAAGATCAACGCTGCCAGCTCTAGAATCGCAGGTCCAATCAACCAATACCAGTTCACAACAACATAATTCTGTGATTCGATCTGATTCCCTTTTGCCAGTTGCGTATTGGGCCCGGAGCGCAGATATTCCGTCATGCTGCTCGCCATGTTGTCAAAGCGCTGTGAGATGTTCACTCCACCACCGAGCATAGCGCTCAGCCCGTGTGGGACGTAACCGCGATCTCCTTTTATGTACTCTAACCGAAATGTTTCAGAACCTATGAAATCTGCTAAAGCTGCTTCATCCATTGGGTTAGAGTAAAGTGTTGGTATATCGTCTTTTGTGGAAGTGCTGATAAGTGGACGCAAGTCCAGGGGATGATCTTTGTCGTAGTCGACATCCCACTTAAGATTGATCATTCTAGTCTTTCCAAAGGAGAAACTGTTGCCGCTCACTGTGGCATTCGTATACTCGTAAGCGGCGTAACTGATATTGCACTCCATGACGTCGGTCCAAGTCTCCTTATACGACACATCTAGACCTGATCGAAAGATCGCCACTTTAAACAGGTTGGGAGACGTCCTGCGATAATCAGTGATAGCTGTTGCTCTAGACCCGAATATGGTTGACCAAGTTAGTGGATTACTGTGAGTCTCCAACAAAACTCCTCCAGGCGTGGTGAAATTACACTCGAAAGGGCCACCTTTGAATACCTTTTCGTACTCTTTGTTAGACAGTACTTTGCCCGTGCTATTGTCTTTGCAGAACCTCGTACTGATTGACGGAACGGTGACATTCTCACATACACTCTTGAAGCCAAGAGACACCCAACGATCGTCCCACGAGCAACGACTCGTGCAGTTATAGGCCGGGTCGGTCTTGATATCGTAGAGCCCTTTTACCATAGCGGACTGCATTTGCAGATCCGGGGGCCGTTCTAAGTAGCACATTAGCTGATGAACGTCAACATTTTCTCGATATACCTACCATCCCTTTGGCCAGATGGAAGGTCCCTGTTGTAGGTATGGGCAAAGCCGAAAGTGGTGTTATCGTTCGGGACAGGTACTGGGCGAAGCTCCAGGTCTATAACTTCCTGTACCATTGGAGAAAATCCCAGTCGCAAAATAGTGATGATTGCACCAAGAGTGGCCATGTTCCACGAGAGTTTGAACAAGAAAACAATCGATCCATATGGGCCTCTACTAGCTTCGTCGAATGTCTGAATGCTATCTAGCTGACGAGGCCGAGCCTTGAGGTATAGCCACTTGAGTTGACCGATGAAGGCACTGACGTTGTGCATCATTGCTGCCGTGCAGGCTGTCGAAAGGACCGCTATTGCAGCGTTGATCGAAATAGCAAACGGCCATTTTGACACAGGTTTGTCTTGCATGGTGAAGAATATCACCACCATGCCGACGAAGAGTATCAAGCTTGTAAACACAGATAGTATCTCAAAGCCCCACCGTTGCGGAGAAAGTGTCTTGGGATGGGGCTTTGCTTCGATCTCCGGAGGCCTTTGGACAAACATTGGCTCTGCTGATTCTGTGTCTACATTATGGACGGGCGCCAGTTCATACGGGGTCGGTGATTGCTTGGGCTGAGTCCCTGACATGGTTGAGAGAATATTGTCCCAGGGGGATGTCTGTGGATGTGGTAGAGATGAAAATGAGCTAGGACTAACTAGAATCCTTGAAGCTCTGCATCCGTCCAGTTTACATATTTGAAAAGGATCGGAATCAGCCTTATCTATAATTAGAGAAGCTTAGGCGGACCAACGGCAGGTGCATCTTGGCAGTCAGAGGGCATGACACCGTACAGAATTAGACAAGCTCAAGAGTGATAGTAAATTGTTGGGGGCCATAAATTAAAAGAAGTATTAGACTGGACAGAAACACAAACACACCTTACTCCAACAGAAGGCATTTCTCGCATCCAAGTGCTCAGATGGTGGTGGTATAAGTAGCATCGATTGGCAGGATTTGTTTGGAGACCCTACCAGGATGAAGTACGTGCGGAGGCTATGGCAATGTACGAGGTTTTATGCCTACACCAACATCCTTTCTTTTTCCACGTCAGAGAACTTAATTGGCAGACCATCTTGCCACCGACTTCCATGCGAAAGTTATTGGTCCAAGTCAGCTGTACGGACTGTTTACCTTCTCTCCAGGCGCATAAGCGCCAAGGTCGGCGGGACATAGATACCCTTTGCGGTAGACACGCACCCAGTTGGAGAACAATCAGTCTTCTCCTTCTCCTCTCCTGGCCAATCAGCCGGGAACATCCCATGATGCTGTAGTAAGCTGCTCATCATGGAGGTAGATGTGGATCTAGACGAGCCTGGTAGATACATACATACTCTTGTCGTTGAGTTAACAGATGCTCAAGCTCACCTGAGAAGTGCTTTGCTACAACCGATCAGATAATTCAGAGCACCTCTCTGGTGAAGTCGCGAGTTGACCTGAGAGATGCCTCGCGAACTCAGCTGAGAGGTGCCTCATTTTATCCAATAAAACACAGCAATAAAGAGTTGCCCTGAGAGGTGCGTACTCCATAATATCTCAATGGCCCAAATCATGCACAATAATCTTGGACCGCCTCTCAGGTGAACTCAAGGATATGCGATAAGGTACCAAACGGTAAGCCAGGAAATTGACCGTTCACGGGAGTCGTGTAAGAAGCTGTGGTTATTCTGCTCGGTCGCTTTACGTACAACTCACAGCAGCAAGCTGGGCGAAAAGGTTAAGGATGGACATATCACAGTTGAGGTGCAAATGCGCATCGTATCTGCCATGCCGCGAAGCGCACTCGTAGATTCAGTAGACATCACTGGCCGACGCATGGCTTAGTCTCGGCAGAGTCACTGCTAATATCGACGTGGAGCTTTCACAGAAGTTCCTACAGCTGTGGGCGTGGAGTTCCAAAGGCAAAGCGAAGATGATGTCCCTCGGCGATCTCTGGCTCTTACTTTGAGATAGAAAGGGCCACGACGAGAGCGCTGCGGTCACTAGTGAAGGGTCAACAAGCCTTTGGCGGAGGTGTTTTACACTTCAAGAGCTAAATGGCTAACATAGAAGCAATTTTTTGTACGACGTTTGTCCATGGCGGCTGGGACAGCAGCAGGCCATTTATACCGTACAAAGTGCTGTCGCTTGAGCAAGTAGATCACAAGTGCAGCAAGCAAGATCGCATCTGGTGACGTTTCTATGCATTCATAGAAAGAGTTGGTCCACGGAAGAAAGGAATAAGAGTTGCAAGCTCATAGTGATAGGAAACACGGGGACAGACAATGGGGAAGGAATGCCGAACAACTCAACAATAATACAGCATGTGCACGTTTATGCACGCGGTCTCAGTGGTGAGGGCTCGCGTTGATTCCTTTTCATCAGGTGCGACAGGTCACCGGTAGACGTAACATGGCGAATGCTCGAAGCCGAGAGTGAGGTCGATTTGGCTTGGGACGTAGGTGTTCATTCTTCAACATGCGCGGGTTGGAGGCCGATCAGAAGACAGCATTAGTCTGTCTCTGCACTTCGAGTATCTTGGTCATCAACGCCGAGAACCTGGAGCGATTTGCGTCGTTCGACCCGGTGTTGGTAACCTGGCTGTAGATTTGGAGTATTCGGCGATGGCGGTAAGGACAATGTGATTCGATCGTCAGTAGTGAGAGGCTTCGGTGGTCGAGAACAAGTAACGGCAGTCTTGTTGGACCAGTGGCTGCACTCGATCGCAAGATTCGTGCGGCGGGCAGAGACAGTATACCCAGCAATGTCCACGAGAGGATGTTGTACCAGCGCCAATAGCTAGGAGCAGATATGGGAGTATGTACGACTGGCCCGAAGCTCAGACGGGGACAGGTATTTCCATAGGAACTCTGCACTCTCGTCGGAGGCATTGCTCGGCGGTGTATAGTAGCAACGATCGGTCGGCGTCTGGTAGCTGGGAGAGAAGCTGCGGGGCTTTGCAGACCATCGACGATCGCTGGGAGAGGACTTTGTTGGCATCTGTGAAGAAAGGTTCGGCGCGTATTGACGCAGGCCATCGCTTGGACAAAAGGGCTCGGGATGCCCAGATACAGGATCGACTGGCCCAAATATCGCTTGTATTGACTGTCTTTGTCGTCTTCTCGATTGTGCCGTGTCAGTTCCTTCGTTCTTTGACTACGCGAAGCTGAAGAGGCTCAGATTGAGGCGCAACGACGAGCTGGGAGTGTTCATGGCGGTTGTTTCTGGTGTCGCGAACTCATCGCAGTCCGTTTCGTTCAATCTTAGTCAAGGTGCACTCTCTTTCTAGCATTGTATGCCCGTTGTTCAGCATGCCAGGCGTTGTTCCAACCCGAGAGCTTTGGCGCCTGCCATGTTGCGCCAAACATTCAGGGGAATCCGCATTGCATTCTTCGAGAGCCATCATCGTGCACCGGTAGTGTTCGATCGACGACGTTCGAGACGAGGAGGAAAGCGCAGGTCATGTCGTACGTGGTATAAGGCGCCGATCGGTTGTAAGGGAAGCTTAGCACGTCGCGATTGCATTTGTTGAGTAAGAACGCGTCTGATGGAAACTCAGGTCGCAAACAAATGGTGGCGGGGTAATCGATAAGAAGCGATAAATCTGAGCGCACCAAAGTCAATGCGAGAAGTATTGATGTCGCAACAGATGTCATGACGCTGTTGGGGACATTTGATTGCTCTCATACACCTTGATCCGCGTGATCCCCCGTGCCAAATAAGAGCTTCGTAGTGGTTCTGCAGTAAGAATCAAGAACCTACCTACATTGTCCAGGCAAAGGGTCCCTGTCGCAGATGGAAGTTAGGCAGTTCCTAGCGCATCCTGCAGCACTGCGAAGCCCGCTGGAAACC
This sequence comes from Fusarium sp. MBC 364, assembly GCA_030777805.1. Classification (NCBI taxonomy): domain Eukaryota; kingdom Fungi; phylum Ascomycota; class Sordariomycetes; order Hypocreales; family Nectriaceae; genus Fusarium; species Fusarium sp. MBC 364. Next base: position 124,425 of record JAPFSC010000125.1, read on the forward strand.
CCACTGAACAGACTCTTAGTTGGTGATCTTAGCGGCTGCTCCGGCCCATCCCGCACGCTTCAGCGGTCCATTGCAAAACATCAGGCCATGACGAGGTAGAATGAAGCGCCTTTCTTTGTCAGAGGCCAGAGCGGACTTGCTCGAGAATCAATTTACCGGAGAACAATCAGTAATGTTCAATTATTCGTTTATCCTCTTCACTGAGTGTTCTGACTGGCCGTGGCTCTGTTACAGTTCATCATGTCAAGCTGTGTCATCCTGGGCGATTGCTGTCTTTCCACGATGCGATCAAGCTTCCTCAACCACCTACACCATGTGCTTTAAGCCGCTCCGAGATCTACGTACTTTTACTCTCGAGCTTCTCTAGTCTGCTCTTGAACTCAGAATAAATGCACGCTCAGATGCCACAAAGCGCAAGATAGAACGTCCATGTTCGCGCATACACTGGTTTCCTCGAGGTCATCGAAAGTGCCAACCACAAAGCTCCGCCAGCACTCAATAAGCTTCCCGATGCTTTACGCCCGAGGCGTTGGTCGCCGATTGAGACGAAATTCTTTCAGCCACCATACTTAACGCTGACTTTGGAGGTCGCCGCGCCATACGACTACATCCTGGGGTATACCCTGGGACGTGCTCCATGTGGTTCATCAGGCCCATAGCCAGGCGAGATTCATGCCATCGCCAACATGCAGACGATGAGGCACGAAAGGCAAGGTCCCTATAGTGACGGCGTGGAATCTCATCCCCGTCATTCTAATAGAAGTCAGCAACTATTACGATAGCACCTCGTAGAGCTCTTAGGCATGATAGGGTTGGAACTCGTCTGGCCATCCATTGGTCGGACCCTTCCCTAGCAAAACATCCGTCCTGAGGCCATTACTAAGAAGGCGTATCGTGTAGTGAAGACGATAATACCTCCTTGTTCATTCCCTCTACGAACAGATGTGCCAAACTTGTTCTTGTCTGTCTAATCGAATCGCTTTGTGTTGATGCGATGTGAAGTCTCGATTTGCCTGGTTCGTGACCAAGGGTTGCATAGCTGCCACATCGTACAAGCAGGATCAAAGAAAACATAAAAGACGGAATAATTTGGTCACCTTATCCTAAAATAGACGAGCACTTAGACTACTTTATTTTGGCGGCCCAAGGCTTAGAGGATCTTTCTTCCGTTACATCAAACACCTGGTTGATTGCATCTTCACCTCTGTTCATGTCAAGGCAGACGTCACAGCGATTATTCCTCATTCCATGCATTGAATGCTTCAGGTTTTTGCCGGTTATATTATTATTATTTCGCTTGATTATATACTCGTCGCTGTACCAGGTGCGATGGGCGCGCAGAGGATGGCTGAGATGTGATGCTGTCTGGGCAGCAGCACAAGTTGGGGCGTGATGCGAACGAGTGAGTATTGATAGGTCGTAACAGCGGCTATTGATGTGCAACAAGGACATCTTCCAGCTATCCGCGTGATGCGCTGCGCCAACAGCTGGTTTTCTGACGCAACGGCTCTACATCTGGCCGATGCCTCCTCAGGTCATCTGCATCCATGCATCCGTAGTGATTCGAGCGGTTCCAGCGCGAATTGGTGTTATGTGTAGCAGGACGGCAGCTGCATGATTCATGCGACGGGCCTGGTAGCAAGGAATTCGTCTTCGATGTCGTCCCTTATGTCGTCTTTTGTTTGTATGTCGTCTATTATGTCGTCTCTTATGCTTTTGAAGTTCAATCGGCTGGTGACATATCGTGAGACAGACTGGTTCTTAGGTGGTCGAAAACTTTGTATTTGACTCGGTCAACCAGCTCATCCGGATCGACATCCTCCCTCAAGGACTTGACACTCTCGGTCAGTTCTTGTATGTCCGACTTCGTATCGATAAGCTTAACATCGATCTCATCGCCCAGCTCGTCTACTTTGACATCCGTTCTGGTTGCTAATGCGTCGAATTCCTCTTTCAAGTCTCGGTGGCTCTTCTCAGAGGCAGCAAGACGCTTTCGCAGGTCATCCACCTCGTCCCTGAGATCAAGATTCTCTTCTCTCAAAGCCTTGAGCTCCAGCCGATGTCGTGTTTGTATCTTCTCAAGCTGTGCCCAAATCAGGGCGATGTCCTCGTCGCGTTCTTCTCCACCATCGTCTTTGCGCCGCCGTTTTCGCGTGTCGAAAATTGGTGCGTGGGGGGGTGGAGGTTCTGTTTGGTCGTATGACGGCGGTGGCAGTGACTCTGTCGGAGGCGCTGGAAATGTGATGACCTTGGCGCCCACACCACCATACATACTGAGGAGATCATGTTGAATGACGAGCGGCAGGCCGTTGCCTTTGCCGATGATGTTGCAGACAGGTTGAAGCTGTGCCTTGTGTGCACCTTTGATATAGATCGACAGCGCAGTGCTGTTCGCGAGCTCATGTAGAACATCGAGAACTGTGCCTGATTGGGCTCGCAGAGGGGCCAGCGGTTCTTGTGCTTGAGTGGGGACGAGGGTTTCGGGATGCTCGTTGAGTTGAAAGTCGAGGAGCGTACTCGTGCTCGAAGGGAATTTGTCCCGCACAGCACTTGGGACTGCAGGGCTTTGGGCTGTCACTTCGAAGGAGGAGATCGACGCAGGAGGAATACGAAGGATCAAGGTCGTTCCGGTCTTGATCCCCTTGATCCGGATAGGTATGTTCAACTGGAAGAACGTCGCCGTGTTATCGAATCGTGTTGTGAAGGTGATATCCCTGATTTGAGGATCGGGCTCTGCCAAGAATCGTGTGACCTCGTTCCAGCGCCATGAAACAACCGCAGAACTCGTCGTGTTCACGTCGAGAGTCGACAATGTCGCCATTCTCGAGAGGGTATTCTGCCAGTTAGCTGCAAATACACAACGTACCTTCAAGCTCGACCCAGAATCAGCGATCTCTGACGGGAGCTTGCCCTTGGATCCCCAGAACTGAGCTGCGAGACCAAAAGCAAGATTTCCCTTTTTACGGTCCCTCAACCCTCGCAAAGGAGGCGGAGAAGGCCAACAGATTTTGAACCGCGAGAAGTCAGCTTCGCTGCCGGGCAACTATTCGAGCTCCAGAACTGAGCTGCAAGACATCGAAAGTCCCCTCTACAGGCCCCGCCCGTTTCAGCAAAGGAGGAAATCGCCCAAAAAGACGCTCGTTTGAAGGGTACGAAACGGAATTTTATAACGGTCTGTAGCGCGATTCACCGACTTCTCTTAGGACGCGTTTCGAGGGCGGCGGCTCGGCTCGTGGGAGGTCGGATAGGCTGTTGGATATCGGTTCATGAGCGAATGAATGATGTTGGAGAGAAGCCTCGAGGATCGAGGTCGAGGTTGAGGTTTTGAGATAGCATCGTAAGGAAGTGGAGGGATCTTGTGCCAAGGTGCGTGAATCTGGCACTGCTAGGCCAGTGAAGGAGATTAAGAGGCTGGAAGTGGGGCGGGGGAGGAGTTATTCCGGTTTCGTTCGCATTTGGCAGCTGCAGGCCTTTAACCGCAAAAGAGTGGGGCGCAGAGACCTGGAGCTCTCTCCTCGCTTTGACGGTGCAAAATCATCGAGAGATATGCTGATCTCATCGAAGAAAGCGGTGGCCCATTGAAGAAATTGAGTATAGCCTGTCCATCATTCGAGCTGCCGGTAGCTTCGTTGATGCTCTCCTGTCTTCCGAGATGACTGCTTGTCCAATGTGGTTGATGTTGTTGGAAAGAAGGGAAACAGGCCAGAAGCAAGCAAGCAAAAGGGACAATATCTCTCAATTAACCTTATGTCAGAGTAGGAAAGGGTCTTGTGGCATGGCTTAAATGTGTAACTCTGTTACGTCAACTTTAACAGTCATGATCCCGAACGAGGAGTAAAGGTACCAGCGAATGATCTTTGAACCTGTCGCAACCAATAATTTAAGGGAGTATTCATGTCGTCACCACAAGAGCCAATTGATGACCTGAACCTTTTCAATACCAATGGTCGAATGACAAAGAAGCGGGAGCCTGTGTGGTGGGTAAACTGTCATCTAATCTCGCTGTGGAATACAATGAAGCTCATGAGCATCAAGATTAGTTCGATCCCCATGCTGTTGTTCAACAACACCTCTACCGACTGATGCTCAATCTCTCAAGCGCTAATACTCGTTCTTTCTCTTTGAATTTTAACAAGACTGCACGAAGCTAACTTTTGTGTTGCTCTCGAAGCTTTGAAATGCATTCATCGTACAGAGTACAGGGTAGCGACTCACGAAAGACGATGGGGCAAACAATGCTCGTTCGAGACTCTGGACTAATCATAGACCAGAACACGATAGCGATAAGCTTCGTCTTCGAACTCTTTGGCGCGATGACGTTGAGGCTTAACTCGCAACATCACAACTGCTTTATCTCGACCTTCCTTAGCTGACCGTCTACTTCGTCTCTACTTCACGCTTTACTGAAGAGACGACCTTGTTCCATGATATTACTCAGTTGTCCTTCGCTGTTGACCTACCCGCGCAATGCCCTCTACTATTTTAAAGGCTGAGCAGGCGATCTGTCGCAACGTCACTGTGAGCTCAGTCATTGTGCTATAACCTGGTCTCCCTAGCTTAACGACGAGGAGCGACAACAAGCTACAACGATCGCAGCAATGACCTACAAGCTTCCGTTTATTCGCCGCCCCATATCTTACGGAGGGGAGTGATGCAAGACGAAGGCGCTATACAGCGCGGTATCGAGCTACACATACCGCGAACCAGCCAGTCCCAGCGCCCCCGAGCGTTTCCCTTTCTGTAGCCGAACTGCTCGCCCAGTCGATAGCGCGCGTCTTTTTCCAACCACCTGTCTTAGCCTGCCTTCCCATCGCCTCCGCTGCAGCTCCAGATCGTCGCCATACATTCCAACAGCCGCGCTCGACTCGCCTGCTTCCCCAACTTCAACATGATCGATGCTCCTGCTATACCGCGATCTTGCTCTCGTGCCAACACGTCCCAGCCTAAACCTTCCCATCGTTCGGAGAAGGTGTCTCGTCACGAGCCATCACTCGATCAACTGCTTGTCGCGCCCAGTGTCCTCGATCCTCTCGAGCGGACTACAGATACGACTCTAATACGCTCGATATACCCTCCCGATCAGCGATACTATTTGCCTGCATGAGCGTCTTGACCTGTTTCATCGCAATGTGCTTCAAGAGAATATAACTATGCTTCGCAACTACATGGGTGCCGAATGGGAAGAACACGCAACGGGATACCTCACGAATGAAGCCCCCATAGCGGTCGCCGATGCGACATGCAATCGTTTCCTCCGCCTCGGCTATTTCTGCCTCCCCGACACACCGAATTCTCGAACCGGCCAACGGTTTCATAATTCGACAACTGCAATAGAGTCCGCCGCCACGAAAGCCTGACGGCCACTGTTGGTGTGCGCGAAAGCAGCATCGTTGTGACTTATTTTGCCCCTCGCTTTCACGAAACAGAGCAAGGATCGAGCAATTCGAGAATACCAACATGCAAGCTGCCAAGTACACACGGGCTCCTCTTCACTTGACTCGCGACCGAGAGTACAACACCCACGACTGCCCACGATGCGAACACCATCTCGGCCGTAACCATATAAGGCCGAGCTACGGGCCATGCGTAGCGGCACGATACTCGCTGTATTATAAGGCTCCCAGGGCGGCCGCTCAAATGCACCTTCGCTGGCACACACAGAAGCTCGGCGTTGCTGCTCTAAGCCCAGTCTCCGACGCCCAGATCCGCCCTGCAGTTTGATGTGAGCAGAGACCTGACACAGGTTGAGACGAGCCATCACGATCACTGGTCGAACGCCTTGGCCTTATTCTATGCCCCTTGATTAACATCGCCGTCAGCATTAGGCGCTGTCGCCCTCGAAGTATGCCGCCAGCCTGTACGCTGCTTATTCCCTTTCTGCCAATGGCCTCGTACAACATGTGGGTCATTTTGAGCATCTGTCCGGTGCACGAATGTCCCCAAGTCTCAAGTCAAGGCCACCCTTTTCGTAGTATCCCATGCTGCGGTCTTTCCCGTCGCTGACCGATGAGCACGGGAGTTGTACGCTAGACTATCATTTGACATCGAACTTTTACCGCGAGAGAGACCCGGCACGGTAGGATTCCCGCCCCAGAACGCATGCTTCTGCCCTAGAGAAGCGGTGCTATGACGTCTCAGCGTAGACATGCCCCGTCGCACTGATTGCCTATTTCTGATCTTTTCCTTGATACGTTCTGTGGTATGCGATTAATCACTGTCGCTGCTGCTACATGGACTTGGTGATGAACGAATCGTCAATCCTACTTTACCGACCCTATCCAGTGACTGATGACATACTTTCGAAGGACCCTTTCGTGGATCGCTCTCATCATTCATCCACCAGTTGATCTCTACGACCACTTTTCACATTCAGCTGGCCATGGGTCTGCGTGTGGAGTTTCGTTATCAGAACTCCATTGCGAATGGTCGTGATATGTAGGAATAAGCAAGCAAGCAAGCGCACAGACCGCTTCACAACTCGGAGCGGACCCGTTCTTGGCTTCGGCGACTGCGATACTGAGATTTCAGCTTACTTTTGGTGTTGTTTTGATGTAGATCATGACTCTTTTCTTGTGCTCTATGGTGGAGTGACAAAAGTGAGGCCAGACCGGAGTGGAGAGGAACCACATGCCCACGGTAGCTGCGATAGGAATGAGCAGGATATCACTCACGTATTTAGCTGGCCGTATAGCAAGAGTACCAATCCATCCCTTTCGTTACCACATTCTTAATTCCCAATATCGCCAACATGACTACGGAGGTGCAGATTCCAGACAGGACCCTGTTGAAGGACTCGGTCATGGATCTTGACCAACCATGCAAGTTTTGCAAAGTCCTTGACCTTGACGATAGCTCCTATGGCGGCAAGCCAAAGACCGCTGAAGATGGAACGCAGTTCGTTGATTTTGGAGAGTTTGTTGAAACTTTACAGGATCGAATTGTGACATCAGGATCGAGGCAGGCGAAATTAAGAAGAGCGTTAAGTCACGCGATGCAGAATGCCAATGCGGATGCGTCAAAGACTGTCGCAAAGACTGAACTTGGACTTGAGTATTCAAGAAGTGATGAGCTTCCCGAGCTGCCCGGACTTGGCGCTACGGCATCTGTTGGTTGTGCCTTTTGCAAGGTGCTCCAGAATGATTTGAGGGAGGCATGGGGATGGATTGAAGATAATTGGGACGACGAGGATGAGATCACAGCGGATCTGGAAGATGAGAAAGAAGAAGTAGAAGCAGAAAAGGATGCAGGAGAAGAAGCCGATGTTGAGGACGATGATGACAAAGAAGAGGAGGAAGAGGGAAGTGATGATGAGGATGACGACGAAGGTGACGAGGACGAGGACGAGGATGGGGATGAAGAGGAAGAAGAAGAGGAGGAGGAGGGTATTGGCAGTGAAGATGGAGATCAGAAGGTTGACGAGCCCGAACTCAGCGACATCTACGGAAACAGTGACGGAAGCAGCGTATTTACAAGCGCCAGCGAACATACCGACTCTTACGTTCCTACTGATGAAGAGTCCGGAGAGGAAAAGGAGGACGAGGAAGTAGCTGAAGAGGACGAGAATGCCGACAAGGAGGAAAAGAAGGACGAAGAGACAACTGAAGGCGACAACAAACAAGAGGCGGATCAACACAAGGCCGACGAGCCACCCAAAATCGCCGGGAAACATCGAGGCAAAGCACAGCTGGTGATCTCGGAGATCACCTACAAGCTGCGAGATTATGGGCGTGGCAACGATGGCTCTCCACGGACATGGGCAGATGCGTTGTTTATCTTCTTCACAATTACGTTTAAAGGGAGGACGAGAAACTACTCTACCAGCTACAACTTCTACGCAGAAACTACAGGTATGGGCACCATACCGTTCCACAGCTCGCCTCATGATTCAAGCTAACCTGGTGCCAGATCCATGTGCCTCATGGTTGCAAATTAATAGACGACCCTACACGAGTGATCCGCTGTCTCCGACATCTTTGAAGAGAATGAAGGAGCTTATACGACAGGCGGAAGAAAAATGTCCGGCAAAAATTGTCAAGGAACCATTCTTGCCGACTCGGCTGCTTGATGTACAGGCGGATTGTCCATCAGGCTTACGCCTAGTCATCACTAAAACCGATCCCGAGGTCTGCAAGCTTGAGGCTTCGCAGAGACGATACGCAGCACTGAGTTACTGCTGGGGCTCAGGCGACGCCGCGGCAAAGCAACTCAAAACAGTCAGGGACACTCTGGAGGAGCATTGCACTTCAATCGCTATGGAGAAGGTTCCTCAAACTGTCGCAGAGACAGTCCAAGTCTGTCGAGCCATTGGTATCCGGTTTCTTTGGGTCGATGCCCTTTGCATCATCCAACATGATCGAGACGATTGGGCAAAGGAATCTTTCCAGATGTCCTTAGTCTATGAGAACAGCTATTTCACACTTTGCGCCATACAAGGTGACTCCAGCTCAAGCGGCTTTCTTTATAAGGACTACAATCCACCTTGTGTGAGACTCAAGTTCCAATCAAGGGTCAAGCCTTCAGTCTCAGGTCACATCACCCTCCGGATGCTTCATCACCCTTCAGCGACGACACGAAGATATACCAGAGCTGACGGCAAGTATCGCGGCCCTGGTGACTCTCCCGGACAGTTGGATCTGGGATCCGCTTGGAGCACACGAGCCTGGACGTTCCAAGAGGACCAGCTCGCACCGCGCAAGATCTTCTTTGGCAACTTGATCTTCCATGTCAGTCGTGACGGGCATATAGAAGCAGCTGATGGTACTTGTGTGGGCCATGAGCGTTTCATTGACTCCATGGATCCGGACTCACTGAAGCAGGGGCTCAGTACGTGGTACAGAATGGTTTCGGTATATTCCCAAAGAAACCTTTCCTTCCAAACAGACAAGTTGCCGGCCATCGCTGCTGTCGCAAGAAGCTTCAGCGAAAGGTTCCCAGACCAGAAGTACCTAGCAGGCCTATGGGAGTCAGACATTCATAAGGGTCTCTTATGGTCCCATCCTGCATGGAAGGAATTTGACGACTACCAAAAGCTTCTGTCAGAGGACTATGTCGCACCGTCTTGGAGCTGGGCGCGTCGGCCTTTGAAGGCAGACTGGCTTTTGCACGATGATAAAGAGCCCAAGTCAGAGCTTATTTTCCGAGGCGCAGATGTTGTCCCAGAAGAGCATAATCCGTTCGGTCGTGTTTCGAAAGGCCGTTTGATGCTTACAGCGCGAATGTACAAGCCAACCACCAGATACAACGGGAAAAGTCCGAATCAAACGCACGAGCAAATGGTTCAAGCTTACGGGTACCCCATACATGAACTACGCCCTCTTCTCTAAGAGTAACAAATGCATCGCCAAGATGGTTTTCGAATGGGACAGTTCCTGTGCCCTTAACGACAAGGGTTATCCTCGTGGGCCGATGAAAGATATCCGCCTGGTCCTCACTGCGAGTATCTTCCCTGGCGGCGACATGATGCTGAAGAGTCACGATTTGCCAGATAATCAAGAACTCCTTCTGGGTATCGTCGTCAGACCTTCACTTGACGAGGAGGGTGCATATGAGAAGCTGGGACTGTTTTACTCTGAGCAACGTGAGAAGGGTGGGAGGAAGTTTTGGGAGAAAGTCCCGATGCAGGATATTGTACTTGTTTAGAGTTTTTGAGGGAAGCGAAAGAACAAATGGTTCTGTTCAATAGTCCGGTAGTACAGGCTTTTCCATCGGGATACCGATTTCGCATAGATCGCCTGTAGCGATACGAAAAATACAAACAAAAAAGAAGAGAAAAAAAGATGGAGTGTTGTGTTCCTACCAATTGACGAAACCGCAAAAAGAGAGGTTCTGCCCGGGCTCGAAC
>JAPFSC010000126.1:0-141569 GCA_030777805.1 Fusarium sp. MBC 364
AGACCACAGTACCAAGCTGTTTGTTGTGATAGTCGACGGTGGGATTTAGTATATCAGATTGAACGCCCTGGCCGCTCTAGTCGGAAACTGGAATGGCGTCTCTTGAGCGGACCGGTTGCGGATTTGGATCGGGAACACACGGCATTTTCAACCTGCAAATTATCTGGCGAATATATCTTGACGGGCAGCCTCATAATATAGGGCAAGATCATTGGAAACTCCAGGTACATCGTCAAAGTGTTTTCCGTGACGTGTTCTGGAGGGTGTCTGTTTCCAACGAGCGGGTATAACCCTGGGGGAGCTGGATGAAGGTTACACTCCGGCCCTTTTTAAGCATATTTTGAGCCTTGATTCCTTCGATTTGCAAGGATGGCCTCTCTAGAACCTGGGTACGAACTGTTGTAATGAGCTGAAGTCGTCCTTGATAGGCACTACGACAAAAGCCTTCAAAGTGTCTATGGGCAGGAGGCTGAGACGGAACCGTAGAGTTCACGATATCGTCCACCGCTTGAAAAATAAGGCAAACTAAGACTTTAGAAAGGTACAAAAGCACCGTAAAGACAGCCCTACAAGGAATGCAGCCTTGTTCCCTCCATTTCGAACCGTTTCCATCGTTTCCTTCACCGCAACAACCAAAACTCAACATGAACAGGCTTGACAGGGCACAAGCGCCACTATTCCTTTTAGCCCAAGGAAACTTTATTGATGCAAACCAAAACCCTGAGATGTGACAAGTCACCAGCACCTTTGTGCAACACTGAGAGTGATCTAATTTGCTGCAGCTCAGGGGTAGACACCGCCTTTCCCACCTTAGTTCCTTTCTCAACCTGCGTATTTCGAGCGTGAAATAGTATTCCTTGTCAAGGTGCCAAAGAATCAACATAAAACCAAATCATCAAAGAGATGTCAGGGCTGCTACAGACGCCCTTAGTTTGCGCCTGCGCCTACCCTAGTACTGAAATATGACGACGGAGGACGATGTGAGAGACTAAGGACTCTGGGCTTGTGGAAGCTGGCTTTATCATGGTCGTATCCGAACGTCTCTCATCCAGCTTCCCGTCTGCAACCACTTCTTTCACACCAACTACAAACCGCAGACCTGGTCAGTATGTCTGAGCAGTACAGCCCTCGCTATTACGACCATCTCTCACGATGGACCTGGGACCGTGGTATTGATGGTTTGTCAACTTTTCCCATGTCCAATATGTCTCTGACTTATTCGCAGCCTTCAACCGTCGAAACCCCCCGGAGCTGAATTATGAGCATGGGTCTGTTCCTTCACGAACCCCCTCCATCATGGCTACGACGCTCGTCTCACCCCGTTCACCGTCCTACAACCCGGAATCTCCTGAGAGCCCGGACAACTCGACCACCTGGCGAAATCCTTCAATGGAGAATAGGCCACCCATTTATAGGGAATTTCGGTCCAGCTATTCGTACATAGCAACTGTACCCAGAGGCGACACAGCAGGCTCAGCCCCACCAAGCCGATATTCCTACACTTCCCAGTCTGTCGCTTCGCAGCAACCGACCCCATCGATCAATTGGATCCTCCGCGTACTGGGTTATCGTGAGATCCACAGACGTGGATACGGCGTAGTCAGCGAGTTTTTCGTAGAATGGACGGACTACTCCCCACCTACAAGAGCCTGGGACACTGAAACAGCCTGGATGGAGCAAGACCTCATTGAACGGATTGCACCTCGGGAAGTTCATGATTTCCTCAATGAGAACAGGTTGGAATGCCATCGGGGCCTGTATGGATATATGTTTACTGTCAGGTTTGCGCCGAACTGTGGTGGTACGTTTACCGGTTGTCCTATGGATGGCTGTATCGCTTGTGGTTGGGGATGTCACTGAGGGTAGTGCTGGCCTTGAGGTATTGATATGATGGTATGCAAACACTAGAGTGAGAGGGCACTCATGCTTGGGAAAATGGTCTGGAAAAGTTGATGGTTTATTTAATACGAACAGTAGATGGGTACGAGAGAACCTTAATGGGATCACTGGGCACTTGAACTCAAGATACAGAAGAATGATGTACTTTGCAAACTATCCCAATGTCTCTCCCTCCGGATGAAGCCTGAATCTCACGCATTTAACTTCACAGTGCCCTATCGTAAGACGATATCTTGAACCCTTCCTTTGTATTTGTTGTTTGGCCGACGGAGAGACTTCGGTCGATAATATCGGGAAGGTGACAGAAGGCTTGTTCAAGCGTGGGGTATGAAATCTGATACTTTGGTGGCTTGCCCCTTTCAATCTTCCGCCTTTTACTTGTTTCTTTGTGTAAACGTTGATCCAAGCCTGATATTAGTAGACCAATAATTTGCCATATATCTCGCCTTGCTGTTCATTTGCCTCGAATTTCCCAGACAACCACCGCGATTGTCGAACGGTCGCACCTGTCTCTAATTAAGCGATCCGGAGAAATACCAATGAGTCAAACCTTCCTGAATCAATAAGTTTCCCATCATATGGCAGGATCGCCACTTGAATTCTCTGGAAAGAAATAAGTTCTGGGTGAAGTCAACTCGCATCTTCCATATACATTGGCTTTCAACACAACACCGCACAGTTCTATATCTAGCAATAAGTGGCCACTGCAATCCTCGGAACAAATCATTGATACAAGGCAGAACTTCATCATTATTGCAGATAAGGTACAGCTATTAAGATGGAACCACGCATCAAGTTCGGAGAGGTGCGCTGGAATGCTGGCAGTACTATCGATCCACCAAATGGAGAAGAGAGTACCAGTCCTAAAAGCCTCTCGACTTCTCAACTCCCTTCACAGTCGACTCCAGCCTGGACCGCCGGTAGAACGCTCGATCCATCAATTCGAGATGACAGTATCACTCCAAGAAGCGCCCCTGTCTCTCAACTCCCTTTACCGTCCACTTCGGCCTGGAACGCTGGTAGGACCCTTGATCCACTAAATCGTGATGACGGTATCACTCCAAGAAGCGTCCCGGTCTCTCAACTCCCTCTACCGCCCACCGCGCCTCCTGAGAAGCCTTTTCAGGCCCCAAACAAGCCCCAAACTTCGACATCGCCTCGAAGGAAAGCTTCTCTTTTGGAGGGCGAACGGTGTCTGAACGATCGTGGCAAGCCCTGGGATGCATTGGATCCCGGCAACCCTATCATCGGAGATATGGCCAGTCTTCACCTGTGGGGCAGTAGCAATGTCCGCCGCAGAGTTGATCAGAACGTCAGACAGTTCCCCCGGGGCCCTGCCCAGTCATTCCCTATTCAGCCAGCATCTGGTTATCAGTATGACTTCAACTCATCCCCGTCTGGCTATGGGAACTCCGTTCCAAATCCTGCCCTCTCACCTTCGCATGTGTACGCGGGCGCCGGTTATCTTCCCAGATTCGAATCTGCTGACCTAGCTCCCCAGTTCAACTACCCAACCCCGAACCCATCGTTCAATGCACCCGACGTTGGAGAAAATACACTCACCCTCCCATCTTGGCATCACCCTGTCATACAACCGACTGATATGATGCAGCCGTCTGTTATGATGCAGCCTTCTGTTGGGCAACACGAAACCAGCTAGGAGTGGAACCAAGGTCCTCTTCCGGTCGACATATCAGGCCTGCTACCGCTACAGCCTACGCAGCGAAAGCGCCCCTACCAAGAATTTAAAGACCAGTGAAGCTTTAGCGCTAGTTTAGGAACACGCTTTGAGTACAGACTATTCTTTAAGCAGCGAATCAGTCAGGGAGGTATAGGCCATTGCAGCGCTTTCGCAGATTGGGGAGATACTCAATAGCGAACAGTCTAGATCATGATTAATGAACGAATTGATTTGTAGTTTTACCAAGCACCCATAGCACCACAACAATGAACGCTCGTTCTTTGCTCAAGACTACCACATGTGAGCGCCCGTGATTGGCCATCCATGGACGCAGATGTGCTGTCCGCAGTCATACAGCTTGATCAGGCCGCGTGGCCTAATGGCTAAGGCGCTAGATTTCGGTCTCCAGCAACAAATCTCTAGAGATTCCAGGTTCGACTCCTGGCGTGGTCGATTGACACAGCTAATCTTTTTTTGTCATTTCTCTTTTTGTATCTCGTGATGGAGTACCTCTTGGTCGAGTCAATTGTCCAGTTTTTGTGTCGCGTGTTGAAACCATTTCCGTATCTCCGCCAGCTGACGTGCGCGATGAGCGATAGCCCCATACAAGCTCACTTGCGCAGGAAAAGAATCATTTTCTCAGGCTTAAGCTACCATAATAAAGCAGCCTAAGTGCTAGCATAAGCTAGTATAAGATAGCCAAATTATTTCGTCTCTCATGCTTCTAACGGCCAATTCTGCTGATAGTAATGTAATCTGTCCGGCATCATGATACCGAAGTCTTGACACAGAGAGGCCCAAGCAGTCCATCACCGCTTTTCCATCAATTTGGAATAAAGATGAAATTAAACGATTCATATGCCTATATCTGTCGGCATCTCTCCATCCAACATCATATCACCGTCAACAAACGAGATGCTAAAAACATCGACACCTTCCGCAAACCCTCCAAATCCCGTAAAGTCAAACATGTCCGATGAAAGAGCCCAATCTGCCTCGCTAGTCGGAGGTGCTGGTGCTGTAGGACTTCCTGGTCGCGTTGGAGTTGATAGTGATGTGTAGTCGACACTTTGCCATAGAGCCTTGACGTCTCCTGGCGTCCGTTCTACGTTCGTAGTACATGAAGAAAGCTCTTGGCCGCGACTTTCGCATTGGTTGTGGAATCTCTCTAATCTTTTGACCTGTGGACTGTCAGTGAGACTTCCGAAACATGGCGCTGGGATCAACTTACCATGAGCGCTGCATGTCCCCAGTATCGTGATAAGTCCTGCAAAGACTCTATCGAAGCATGGTAATGTTCCCGACTTTCCGTCCTGATACTCTCCCTTTCGTCATTCATGGACAAAGCATGAATCGTACCAGCAACCATAATACAGTAGCCATATATCGATGTCAAGAGAAGAACATTTTGACTCTTCATTTCCATTAGCTCGGTGATGCTCTTGGCATGTGTCCTGCACTTTTCCCAAGTAGTCTTCATGAATATCGATGGTGCTTTCTGTTTAGTTGACTGTAGTCTTTGTTGAAGTAGGAAAGGGTGGTGGAGAAGGCAGTGAGACAAATGGAACATGGCTTTGGCGAATATGAATGACCCCGCAAGTAGCTGATCAATACTGCCGTCGATGGTACAGCGTTTCTGGAGGCTCTCCATCGTATCTTCGTTCATGGCAAAGTAATGCTCTGCTTGAAGGAGGGCTGATGACAACGTGGCGTAAGGTGATGTTGAAGTCCAAGGAAGACTCGGCTGTAGAGCTTTTGTATCATGTAGTACGTAATGAGAAACTCGGCCCAGGATCGAAGCCATGACAATAATCAATCCTAGTGGACAGCAACTATCAAGCGACTCCTGTTCCACACAATCTCCAATTAGTTCCTCGAGTAGTGGTGTATGTTCTTCTCGGCCTTCTCTGAAAGCCTCTTCAGAATATGGCAGAGAAAGCTTGCATTCTTCGTCTCTAATACCACAAAATCGACCGCGGGATAGACTGATTAGTTTGTCTTGTAAGTATAACGACCAGAAGGTCCGTCTGCGTTCCTCCTGCTCAGCGACGGGTATTGAAGTATCAGGTTCGAGGTTGAGTTTGTGATTTTGGGCTAGACGGACAGCGAAACCGAGTTTCATATGAGCTGGTGTACACAGACCAGCTACTCATACATATCAGCAAAACGCCCAGACACACCACATACGTTAGATGAACCCACCTGGCACTTCAGTGCTCACGATCAGGATAATCGTCTGAATAACAGTAAGGACATTCTCAGCTGAAGCGGAAGCATGCCAAGGAAGATCCATACACTCCCAAGCCTTGGCTGCATACGCCGATGCATCATCAGCACAGTTGGGTTGCGGTACGGGAAGGCTAGAATAACGTCTCGCCGCGGATAGAAAGCCCCATAATAGATAGGAAGGAAGTGAGTCGTCGGCTAGTCGTTGGCGAAAGGACGGTTCATGGAAAAGTGCGTAGGGCTGGCTGTGACAGAAGCGAAAGTATATGTCTGCTGCGAAGGAAAGGGACCGCGATTGAGGGCGATCTGATACAGGTGACTGCACTGTCAGGGGTGTTGGAGTTTGGAGGATGGCGGTTGGAGTATGTCTGACTGGAGCGGGACCAGCAGGACGTTTGCTCGGCACTCCAGTCTTATCAGGTCTTTGTTCTGCGACAAGCGGTATCAATCTATATCCTAGTCAGTATTGGACATGTAAGCATAATATGGGTCTCACTTTTCGATAGTATCCTGCAGTGTCGAGATCTGATTCTCAAGACTAGCAAACCTCGCATTGATAGTATCCTACCACCAATTAACAGCCATCATCACATCAGCATATGAACTCACCATCGCAACGGCAGTCACTTCCTCATCCCCATCCTGAAGAGTAACCGGTGCTCGTTTCCAACTCCTTCTGTCCTCAGCATAAACACATTCCTGTGAAAGTCTCGTACAGAAGCTGCAAGTCGGTTTCTCTCCAGTGCATCGGACCTTTTTCCTCCTGCAATTGAGACAAGCTTGGCGAATTCTTTTTCGGCGACTTTCTTGGCCGTCAGAATCGTCTTGGGAATCGGACATTACGGCTAATCACTTTCTGGGGGCGTTGGTGGGAAGGATTGCAGGAAGAGGGAGGAGCGCGGTTGTTGACGCGGGCAGCACGGTTATTTAATGCCGTGCTCGGCTTGCTGGAGTGCGGGGGAGACGGGGGCAGGACGGAAAATCCGCTTTCTTGGGGAAGAGTTGCAACGCTAGACTGAACGAGGCCAAGATCGTTGATGACGATGATGGAGAAGCTTTCTTTATAAATGGCATTCGTCCGGTGTAGTATTTGCAGTTCTAAATTTCACGAAACCTATATTTCATTGTCATCATGTCTTATATCACGGATGCACAATCATTGACTCCGGCCCAGGCCATAGTCAAAAAGCGGAGAGCGAACAGAGCCAAACGAGCTTGTTTGTCATGTCGATCTCGAAAGGTCCGATGTGATGTTACACGGCAGTCACCTTCATCTTGCAGCAATTGTATATGGAATTCAACAGAATGCGTCGTAATAGAGCCTCGCAAGTCTCCGTGAGTTCCCCAGTCTATTCCAGCCATCAATCTTTTACTAAAACATTATAGAACAAGGAAGAAAAGAACAGCTCATATCAAACAAGAGAAGGAGGCTCAACAACATGGCTGTTGTAAGAAC
The DNA here is from genome assembly GCA_030777805.1 of Fusarium sp. MBC 364. Lineage (NCBI taxonomy): Eukaryota > Fungi > Ascomycota > Sordariomycetes > Hypocreales > Nectriaceae > Fusarium > Fusarium sp. MBC 364. The sequence goes on from JAPFSC010000126.1 coordinate 7,263, forward strand.
AAAGCAAAAGAAACTACTCCTGACACACCATTCGAAAATCAATGTCGGACTTTCGGGGAAGTAGAAGACCCGGACTTTACTGGTACGTCTTCCCTTGATATTGCTTTCTGAAACCCATCACTTACGTGTATAATAGTTCTAAAGCATTTACGAGACTCTATCAAGGACACGGCTTCACCTACATACCAGCTTACACAGAACGAGTTACCAGGTGACGCATATTCGAGTTCGAATACAGCAGAAGATGCAATGGAATGGTCATTTCTGGAAAAGGGCTCTGTTGGAGTTAATACACCAGCCAGCTTTGTTGATTCGGGCTTCCACGATGAAAGCTGCGACGAATCGAACAAAACCCCATCCGCAAAGCTAGCCGCCTCTCCAACAGATACAATTGGCAAACAAAAATGGCTGGACGCATATGTATTGCCCGGAAAACCGGCAATCAATGATCCGGGTGACGATTTGCTAGACAATTTCTTCGCGTTGTCCTTTGACTTTTTGAGACACATCTGAGGTCGGATAATAAGCCCGCGGGCCGGAGTCAATGGAAACAAACACGAGATACACTTACACTATGTCTCGTTATAAGAATGAGATAACTGCAATTACAATAATAGACGAAGATAAGGAATAAACCATGTCTGTCGGCATGGCTATCGCATTGAAAACATACAGGACAAGCCAGGGTTGAGACTCCCATGTAGATCAGTGACATTAGCGCCTGTTAGTGCTTAGCTGCGGTCACAGGGTGCTTGTCGGGAGATTACACCACTGATCATAGCGCTAGATCACGGATCTCCCAGTGCCGCGATGCCGGGTATCCGAGACACTGAACGTCTTACTGTGAACCCCTACATCGTTCAACTCCAAAGTTCAATCATGTCACTCGTGCAGTCACAGCAGATAGTATTTGAGAAATCAGCAGACTTCTATTGAGAGATTATGAAAATGTAGACACTGATACTCCAACGCTAGGTAAATAAGACAACAGAACCTTCCAACCCCGGGTATAATCCTCCGCTGTAATTCGTGGACATCTGGAGACGCTGCTTACAGCATCATAACACCAGTAAGACCGGCGACAGCGACGACGATACCAGCCTTGATAGAGTTGAGACCAGCACCGCTGTCGCCATCCTTCTTCTCAGAGTCCTTGCTGTCACCGTCCTTGTCGGAGTCGGAATCGCTCTTAGCAGCTTCAGACTCCTTGGCGCCCTCCCAAGTAATCTCGCTGCACATTGCGCCGTAGCCCTTAAGCTCATCAATCTGAGACTTGACCTCAGGAACATCTGAGCAAGCCGCCATGATCTCGGAGACGTCGCTCTTGTGGTCCTTGTACCAGGAACTGAGATCTTCGACGAAGGAAGTGTACTCCTTGGCCATGGCGCCGGTGATTCTAGGGAAGTCGCAGCTGCCTGTGTATGTGGCGAGCTTGGTCTCGGTGGCGAGGAAGGAGAGAAGAGATCCTGTGGGGGTGGGAAGGCCGGTGATCTCGGGGAGGAAGGCCATGGCTCGCGATGTGCATTCGTCTGCGTCGCGCTTGTTGAGGGCAGGGTTGGTAGCGGCAGCGACAGTGGCGCCGACAGCGATGATGATGGCTGAACGCATGATGAAGTTGAAGAGATGTAGAGTGATGATTAAAATGAATTGAAGCTGAAAAGCGAATGAATGGTAGATATCTAGAGAATGGAAAAGAGAGAAGACTGTGGCAGTTATTTATACAGCAGATCGAAGGGGGCGATGTTTGACGATGTCTTAATTACAGGAGATACCTACCCTTTGCAGCAAAAGTTCAATTCGGACCCCTGCATGGTTGTTTCCAGCTTATAAACCAGCTATTCCTATAATCGCACTAGAAGAGTTTCACTAGGCAATAATTATCTTCTAGCGCTATGCGGAAATGGAGGACCATTGTTTGAGGTTTCATCCGGCTTCAGCTTCATGCTCTCGGGCCCGGGCGACCGTATGACTTCCGTTTGTTCATACTGTGGGGCTGGGCCGTTACAGTACAATACCATGGGGACGAGAACGCACGTTCACAGTATCCACGATTTGAGGAGAGATGAAACGGGCGTCGACAGGACTCGACCATTTTAATTAACCCTTGATACAGAGAATTCGATTAATGTTTCCAGTTGAGGAGATGCCGAACGATATGACCTTACTTTCTTCTATTAAGGATGAGAGGCGTATCTTCAGCATTCTGGGTCCGAAACATCAAGATGAAATGGGGACATTCACGACCTAAGCTAAATCGGGAAGTCTTCAGGGTAACATCACAACAACCAACACCGATTTAGTAGGTACTGGATCATAAGGCTGAAAAGTGTGTTTATGTTGAGAAAAATGGCCCTTTAACATGAGTCTTGCAGAGTATGGTTGGCAACGGATCCATTACTATTGGACATCATAGAATGCCCGTTCAGTCTCGACGTTGGTTTTGGAGCTTATCCGATGATAAAGTGGATGCCCAGAAGAAATCATCCTTTAATGGTTATCGGGGTTCGTAGACAGCGATGAGAATGCTCTAGGAGATCCAATGAAACATAGATTAGAGTAGAAGGAAACGTTTTCGAGCGGCTGTATTTCTAAATAGGATGCTTCTCGGTGGTAATTCGTGTCACTTGTTCCGCGTCGTCAAGGATCCTCAACCTCCCAATCGTCAGAGATAACGACGATCTCATGTCCAGCGGCATATACTGTGACCACGTCCATCACTTTGTTTTAGTAACAGTAGCAACACACATACCAGTGGCAACATGGAGCTCCATGTAATTTAAATTAATTTCGATGCTGCAAACTGAAGTGTATGCTGTAGATTGAGTGTCCGCTCCAGGCACAGGCTTGCCAGATAACCGTGTTTCAAACAAACATGGCAAGCAAAAATACACTTTCTCTGCACAGAGACCGAAGCTCCACTCCTTCAGAAAATACGAATGTCAGTGCATAGGTATCTTCAAGATCACTAACGAGTTTTGACATCATCCGTCACAATTCTTCCCCAACACGTGAAGAAGATCAGGTCTTGAGCTCAAAAGTTGAGCAGGATATCATTTGCAATTAGCGACTGTCCTAGCACATACGACCATACCTACCAGAAAATACGGGATCCCGTCCGCTCTCCCATAGTCAAGCTGGTAAGGGGCGGATTAGTAGTTGGGTCGGTGACGACCAGCGAATCCCCGCTGTTGTATGTTTTTTACCTTTTGCCCCATCGTGCACGGATAAACCCAGTAGATCAGTGACAATAAGTTTTGCTCCAGCGTCCGATACAACGTCGGACCTTTTCTAATAAGCGAAGGCATGCCATGAAGTCCAGGTGCTCCAGCCAGCGCACAATAAGAACGTGGCCAGCATTACTTTTCTTTGCTCGACCACCAATGCATCAGCGCATCATGTTGAAGTCTCCACAAACGAAAGGCCCGTTGCAAGCAAATATCTTGCTTAGGCTTTGCTCAAGGGACCAAACTCGCAGTTGTTAACTGTGTGACGCGAAAGATGATAAAGCCCTTCTCCAAAAGCTCAACCTAGTGATTCAACAAAGAAACAACAATGAAGGCATCTTATTGGTGTTCTTTGTGGTCAGTATAAAATCGCCAGCAAGGGCTGAGCTTTGTCGACATGTTGACATCAATTCACATGCTATCTGTTCAATAACGACCTCAAGTGAAATGTAAAAACCTTTCAACAAAAACATCAACAGGGAGTTCAAAAAGAAGTAGTCTCATTCAACCAAAGGAACTGTACATCCAAGTCTGTGGACTTTGTCATCCAGGAGAAGAGGGGCCGAGCTTCATCTTCTGAGTCTTCTCTTCAAAGGCCCCAGGCCAGAAATAATGTTAAAATAAAGAAGTGGTAGCCTAATATGAGAGAAATTTACCTACCGATTGCTTTTCCCCCTTAAGCTCTCTGCGATTAATGTTTCTGCCTGTTGCAACTGACAACTGTCTGCCAGTGGCGCCGTTTCCTGGGCAACTTCTCTTCTACACCTTCCACCACAACCCGTCGTCCTCTCTGTTTGCACGAACATTTTTCTTCTCTCTCCTTCCGCATTAAACAATCATGTCTGATTTTCCTATGATCTCTACAGGCCGCAGAGCCACTCGCGGTAGACCTTTCCGTGGTCGCGGCCACGGTATCAGCTCTGGAAGGCCTCATCCCCAGCCTGCATCGTCTCCTGTGAAGATTACACCTCCCCAGAACAACAGTACGCTATCTCATTGAGTTTAAGGATAATACTAACTCATATTTCTAGTTCATGTTGATCGCGCTGCTTCCGAGAAGCCTGCCTTTAGCGTTCCTTCCCTAGGCGTTCTTGCCCAACTCGATACTTCGGTCGCAAGTATTGACGAGGTTAGCGCTCGGACTAGCACTGGGACTGAGGCAGAACTGGCTCGCCAGTTAGGTCTTGTCACTCCTCAGAACGTTCAGTCTCTCCTCCCTGGTCTTGCGGATGCCATCGCCAACGTTGCCGCTATCAATAATCCCGCCCCTCCCGCTAGCGATTCCGAAGCTACTGAACCAGAAGACGGCATCTTTGCTGCTGTCATCAAACATCGGGTCAATCACGATGATCGCACCGTTCGAATCCGCGTACAGTGGCCCAACGGCACGGGAGGACCATGGATGGATGAGCGCGACATTCAGGAAAAGTCTCCCGAGTTACTCTACAGCTACTAGGAGAGCCAAGGAGGACGCGAGCAAGCTACAGGCCTCGACGAGTACCACGTCTTTGCCATCCTTGATTCCCATGGTAGCGCTGGGAAGAACAGAAAGCTCTTGTGCCAGTGGGTCGGATATCCCAACGAGCCGGAACAGAACACCTGGGAGTCTGAGACGAAGGTCAAGGACATTGCCCAGACCATTCACGATGAGTGGCTTGAGGAGATGCAGGAGATGAAGAAGAACAAAGTCCCGGCCAAGAAAGGAGTCCCGGCCAAGAAAGGAGCAGTCAAGAAAGGAACAGCCAAGAGCAAGGCAAAGAACAAGACTTGAACATGAGAAGCTGAAGTGAAGAAATCTGGGCTATTCTAGCACTATGTGCAAAGCAAGGATCTGGGATAGGTTGAGAAGGACTGGTGGATGTATTGATGCTTACGGTCCACGAGCTTCGAGTTTGAGGACTTGGACATCAGACATTGGAGTCACGGAAGCCAATGGAATTAGTCATGGCACAGATAACTGAGCATCTGAACAATCAACAAATGGAAGTTTGCGCAATTGCCAGAACGAGGCCGGTGATGTCATTTCGGCGAAGCTTACTGTTTAGAGGAGTTAGCTTGTGCGTAGCACTCGCAGCAGTAAGCACAGCTCCCAAACAAGCCATATTTCGCCGACTATTACCGGATTCAGGCAGTAACCTCTTCACACATTCTTTATCTAAACGGCACAGCATATACGACAGCTTGCTTCTCACCTCGAGAATGCCGTCATCATGAAACACACGGGCGAATATAAAGACACGCAGTTCTCACTGACTTAAACATTGTAGCGCCATCTTCTTGAACATACAAACTTTTCAGATTTGCATTATGTCTTCTCAAAAGCCATTCGGCCTTGCCGTTGTCGGCACAAACTGGATCACAAACTCCTTTATCCAATCGTGTCACGAGAGCAAACTCTTTGAACTCAAGGCAGTCTACTCGAGAAAACTTGATACTGCAAGAACATTCATCGAAGAAACGCCTTCTATCAAAGATGCTTCGTCTGTCACAGCATATGACAGCCTCGACACTATGTTATCCGATGACCCAAATATCGATGTAGTGTACATCGCATCCCCCAACTCGTTGCATTACGAGCAAGGCATCAAGGCCTTGAATGCTGGTAAACATGTTATCATGGAAAAACCCTTTGCGACAGATATGAAACAGCTTGAAGATCTCTACACACTTGCTGATGCCAAGAATCTCTTTATTCTTGAGGCCTACCGTCATATCCAAGAGCCAAATTTCAAGACGCTGCAGAGGCTGTTCGATGATGAGAAGACCAGAGAAGAGAGATTCGGCAAGATCTACGGCGCAAGTCTTTCTATGGCAGTTCATTCTCGTCTCTTCGACAACATCCCACTTTTCTCCCAGGTTAAGGGCGCCGTCGCCAACCCCAATGTCCCCAATGTGGCCTCACTCAAGTTTGGTGGGGGCTGTCTCATGGATATGGGCGTCTACCCCGTTACTTTCGCCATCCGCCTCTTCGGTGTCCCTTCAACCCATACCTATTTCCCTGTCAAGATCGAAACAGGTGTTGATGGTGGCGGCTTAATCGTCTTCGAGTATAACCCACAGACGTCAAAGCATAAGCAGACATTCACCTTGCAAGCTCAAACAAGCAAGCTCTACAGCTCGTATGCACCAACTGAGATCTACTGTGAGAAGGGGACTATAAGAATCGAGGGAGGCCAAGCTTCCAACGTGACGGATATATGTACCATGGAGTTTATTCCGACGGGCTCGACAAAGGGAGAGGAGTTGGGAGAGACGAAGCCTGAATACACGAACATGCTGAACTTGACTTGGGAAGCTAAGGAACTTGGAAGGATTATTAAAGAGCAGGACAGGGAAGCTGAAGCTGATTTGAGAGCGCTTAGCAAGAGCGTTCTTACGGTTGTAGAGGATATGCGGAAGCGAAATGGGATTCTCTACGAATTTGAGCGGTAGGTATAATTCGTAGGGGCCAGCAATATATATATTCCAATATAATGATTTGATGGATCCATGTGTTGAGGGACCAATGTGGACGAGCGTGAGACAAAGCGTGGTTGCATATTCGTAAATCCACACAACCTTGCAGAGGTGCTTCCGCATCGTTGCGACCGTCCATACTTACGAATCGAGCGTTTCCTGCCGCATGATTAGCTGAAGGTTACTGATAGGCCCGATGGTTTGATTGTCTCTCACGACCATTGCGTCAGCTTGGACCTCAGCTTGGACCTCAGCCTGCACCTCCAGGCCCCCATCCACAACATGGAAGATCCAGTCTTCGATCCTGTCGACCTCAGCCGAAGGCAAAGCCTCCAAAGACTCAATCCGTTCTGTCAAAGCCAAGATTTCAGGGTGTGCTGGACCAAGTCGCTCAGGCCTGGCGAGAATTTCGCGTGCTCTTGTCCAAAGTCCCCTTGCCTTCACGACCAGTGGCGCTTCCCTTCCCTGTTCCTCAAGCTCTACTACTGCGTTGTTGTACTCTACCAGCGCGTCTCCGAGATCCCGCATGGTCCGTAAAACATGGTAAGTGGTGTTCTCATCGTCATCTTCGCCGTTTTGCAGTCCCTTTTGCAGAGTAAAGAGTTCTCTCCACGTACTGCAAGCAGCCTCCAGGTAACCGGTCCTCATTCGCCCATGTTCACTGCCATATCCGCTCATCCTATCACTTGAGTGACTCGACCTCCAAGTCCCCGAGCGCTCATATCTCTGCTGGACTATCATGTTCCATGGCAAAACTTCGCCCTTGTCATCGCTATGCTCCGCTGTTTCTGGTGGTACCACTGCTTTGTAGAAGTCACCTCCAGTCGGTGCCCAGTATGCTGCCAGCAGGTCATAGGTCCTGGCCTGCGACCGAACAGCCATTTGATACCGTACGTCGCTCTTGACCTCCTGACTGGTGGATTTCCTCCATTTGGTCAACACTTGGTCTCTCAGCTCGAGGGCTTGCCCGAGTCATCCACTCGCCATATAGCAATCCGCAATAGCATTTTGGGCAACCAGCACAATGGGATCGTTCTCTCCGTGCTGTTCACTCAGCATTTCATGTATCTTGACCCGCAGCCTGACGGCCTCGTCGGCAATTTTCATACCACCCGGGAGGTAGTCTCTCACTGAGAAAAACTTCCTTGAGGGGTTCTTCGACATGTATCTCTGCAGGACATCCGCCATGCTGGTCATTGTGTCTATGCGGTCTTGCGAACAAGCCGAAGGTGATTCGCAGGGGATGAGGTCTTCCCAGATCTCCATAGCTTCCCGATACATTGCGAATGCCTTCATTGGCCCAAAGTCAATGCCGTCAGAGCGGCCCACGGCGTGGGCGAGTTGGCAGTATGCTCTCAAAGTCAAGCCATTGTTCAATGAGTAGGCCTTTTCATATTGCAGGAAGATCTCCTCGCGCAGCCCAATGGCCTTTTCGTGTTGCCGCATCTTCATATGGCTTATGCTCAGGTTGGATTTGGCAACCATGATATCGTAGTGCTGAGGTTCTAGTCTGCTTTTCCGAACCTCCAGGACTTCTTGTCGCATCTCCATGGCCTCTAACCAGTGTCCAAGAGAGCAGAGACTATCGGCCAAATCACTTAGAGCTGACAAGTATTGCTCATCTAGCGGTTCCTGTCTATGGTGATGTGAATATCTGCGACTAATGCAAGCGTTCCAGATTTCTTTTCGGAGCGTCAATGCCCGATTACGCTGTCCGTCGCGGAAACAACTTTGGGCTAAGCGTTGTTTGGCTTCGATCATATCTTCGCTCTTCTTGCAGCTTAGCTTCTGCTTCCCTTCTATGACTTGTTGCCGATAGACGACAGCCTGACTGGTTCTATCTGGTATATAATCATAACTGTCAGCGAGGTCTGCCAATGAGCCAATATACAGCCTATGATACAGATCGTCTTCCTGATTGTTGAGCCACAACCTTTCTCGACATTCTTTGACCTCAAGACGGATTGCAGCGGCTTGCTCTCGGTCGCCCCAGCCATCGAGGTCAAAAAGGCTGGCGGCAAGCTGAGAGCGTGCTTTGAGAAGCAGATCGAATTCGGCAAAGTCCACGTCGTTGATCTTGGGTCTTGCCTTTTTGGCTGCCAATTCCTGGATTCTTTTGGCTGCGGCAATATCTCCATGCTCGTAATATGTAAGAGATATTCGCATGCAGAGGACCAGTGCGCTGACAACGTCCAGCAGGTCAAATAGCTTGCCAAGATCAGGGAACCTCTGCCTATGGGCTTCAAAGTGACGATGTAAGAGTCTTCTGGAAGATCTGCTTTGCTCATCATAGTGGCTTTCTACGCAGTGGCAAAGCATTATGAGGCTTCGCACGGCATACAAATCGGCAATCTGCGTGTTAACAATGGACTCGAAGCTGCATTGCTGGATGAGACGCTTGACGGCGATGGTGCCAGTAGTGCGTGACCAGTCGACCAGCCCGTACCTCTCTAGTAGCAAAAGTGCTTTTCCGAGCATCTTTTTCTTCTCGTCACTGCTCTCTTCAGAGTCAAGCCAAGAAATCCTTGGCCATCTTCTGGCTTGGGCCGGACTTGGCTTGTCTGGAGATTGTCCAAGAGCGTCCCTGACTGCCTTCCATAGCCGGTCAATTCGAATTGGTGACAAGAACCAGGATCTTTGTTCGGGATCAGGAACCAACTTCTCACTATTGCGGTTCTGCTGTCTACATACATCCCAGTTCTTCAAGGCTGTTTCTAGCGTCGAGTACGCAATATGGTCAGAAGAAACAAATGCCAGCACATGTAGCAGGCTCAGTGCATCTTCGGCTATAGGTGAAGCATCATCAGCCCTAAGCTTGTCGGTGAATTTGGCCAACAACTCGTGAAAGATCCCCATTTTCGACTGCTCTTCGGGAAATTCAAAGATGCGCAGAAATCCGCTCATCTGGTCGCTCAGATATGGGCTTGAGGCCTCTACGGGGTTCACGCGAAGGTATGTTGCAGCGAGTCGAATTGCTTCAGGGAGATGGTCCAGCCTGCGGACTAGCTCTGAGCATGATGCTTCGGATCCTGCCAAATCAAAATCCTCGCCGACGAGAGACATGAATAGCGATACGCCGTAGCTCTCTGGCACTTCCGGTAGACCCTGTAGCCGGACGGTGTTATGGGCTGAAATTGAGAAACGATGATGCATGCTATTGTCTCGTGAAACAATGAGGAAGGAACCCCAGGGGCATTTGAACAAATCTTCTAAAATGTCCTTGACGAGATCTGCGTCATCCACATCGTTCAGTATCAGAGACCACGGTTTGTTCTGTGCTTTGATCTGCTCAATTGCCGCTCTGCGACACGCTTCAGGGGGCGGCTGTGGTAGGCCCGAAGCTGCAGAAGACCCTGTCGACCTGACGAAGCTTGAGGCGAATTTCACAAGGCCGTCATTAATGAGGTCCTCGGACTGGCAATTGATATTCCACCAGGCCCAATAGCTTTGCGACTGTTAGAATACTTCTGATCGTGGAAAAGCTCACTTAGACCGTAGCGCACTTACTGTTCTTTTGCTCTCTCATAGAGTTTCTCGTAAAGCGCTTTCTTCCCACAGCCTGGTGGTCCGATCAACAGAGCCCGTACACCAGCAACAGCCTGTGGACTTTTCGAGCAGAAAGTCTTCGACAGCTTGCTAAGTTCTTCTTGACGATTCAAGAACAAGTGACTGTGTACGGATTGAATGTCATATATCTCGGCTAGTGGAATCTCATTGAAGCCAGGAGTACCTAGGAGTGGCCGCTCAGCATGATCAGCCCTCGTTGTACCTATCCAATCGACTACGCCAGTACTCACCAGGCATTTTCAGATCGATCCTGTCATCGCCCGGTCTTTCGATCGGGGGCAGATGCCTCATCAAGACTTGCACAGCCTTTGCCGATGACGTCGCCGCATATCCCTGGAAGTCCTTATTCTTGTGACCATCCGCATAATCCGACACGCCCTTGATCACAAGCGTGGGAAGCTCATCCCATATCCCCGCTCCCTCCATCTCAAAGCCGATTGCATCGTATTCTTCGCTAAGTCTATTCCTCTGCTGAGCTGTCCTTAGAACATGGTCAGCGCATGCGAACGGCCCGAAGTGCAGTCGCACACCCGGCCTCTTCCCAAGCTCTAAACGACGCCTGGAAATAATCTTAGACGGCACTCTATCGCAACCCGTCTCTGAGCAAGGCTTATGTCGACAGTGCTTGGTTTCCCCCTGTTCGCAGTGACTACATATGCCCGGCAGGTGATGCCGGTGTTCGAAGTCATGTTGGAAGAGCCGATCCTTCATGTGTGTTGGGTATAGATATTTTTTGACCCGCTCAATTTCGTCCACGTCTGCCTCTGGATAGCCCTCGAGTTGCGCGAAAGCTCGCTGGTGAGTATCCATCAACTCATTGATTTCCCTCTCGATTCTTGGCTGATCGGCATCAGACCTGCAGCGGTCTACCAAGCCCTTGAAGGCCTTCCCTAATTTGTTTGGTAGATTGTCGTGGTCGTCATATGTTTCGAGGCCACTGTCAGTCATCCGACCACGGTCCGAAACAAATATCTTAGTGCTGACAATTACATCTCCCAGCACGATGTCCTGATTTTGCAGGTCTTTCGGAGCGCCGCCGCAGACTCCGACCAAAAGACAGAATTTGATTTCAGGAAATGTGCTCTTGACCGTACTTACAGCACCTGTTGCTGCCACTTTACCAGATTGGACCAATTTGATGACGACAACGAGATGACGGCCCAGCAAACCAGGCGTGTAGGAATTCTTGTCCTGGTCCTTTTGTGGATAAGGGTAGAAGTCTGGGTCTTCGTCGAAGCGGTCGACCACTCGAAGTATTGCGGTGCGCTCGACGTCTAGCGCGCAGAAGATGGCGACATTGTAGGCTTTCGCCGGAGGTCGACGATGAAGGGCCACTGCTGAAATTTCTCACAACGAACTAAGACCACTATAGGGAGGGAATAATGGAAGGAAAAGAAATACTCCCAAGCCACAAGATCTGTGGAGGGGAAAGACAGGGTCAGAACGAGCGATGAAGGGAAAAGGTTACGCAGATGTCCAAGGTGCGGATTAGCAGACTACGTTTTGCGTAGCACAATCAGGCAGATTATTCAGGCTGTTTCAAAGTCTGGGAGTGCGCTAGATGGTGCTTCTCGATAACCCACGGCCGCCGTAAGACCACAGCCATCTACATGGGCGCTTACCCTCCTTCTCGACCAGGCAGCCGCCAGCCTACTTGCAATGAGCAGACCCGACGTATAGGATTGTCGGACCGTAATATGATACGCGCCGATGACCACGTGTCACCCCATGGTCACACTGGTGCGTCTGATATTCCCGGCAGGAAAACACTCTCTGGCCTATCATGGCATTCGCAAAGCTTCAGCCGCAACGCCCAGCTGAACTGCATGAGAACTTCTGTCCAATCGCAGCGATGACCCCGCAGCACATGGACAGGGGACAACGATCGACACTGCGTACAAATGGAAGACCTCTCTCCTCGAAAACAGAGCGGGTATTACAGGACTCTAGGGTGAGTACTGCAAATCAATAGAGCAGAGTACACTTCATAGCTCCCATCATGTCTGCTTATCGCAACAACTACAACGACCCTCGCAATTTTGCGGCGGACTATTCGCAATCGCAGTTTCTTGCCGAAGGTGGCCGCACCAATTACCCCAGGCAACATCCTCCTCCTATTGACGTCGGTAGGATCCCTAACTTGATCAAACTACGGCCGCCCACGTCTGCTCAGCGCACCAACGTCCACGACCACGAGGGTCATGATCCTGTCATGATGTCAATGAGCCAACAAGAAAGGCACAACCATTTGCAACGAGCAAAGACGAACGATCGTCGCCAGGTGATGCAGGGGAGCTACATCACACATTGTCCGAATCCTGCTTGTTGGATAGACCAAGATGAGAAGCATTTCCTTTGCACAAAATGTTACCCATCTAGGACAGAGGATTACCTCTACAAATGCGTAAGTTGACACACTCTCTATCAACAGGAAGCGAGGCTAATATTCACCAAAAAGAATCATTGCGGAAAGTATCTTCACACTGTGAACTCTCGCGATTACTCGACATACCGAAGTCCCACACAGGCTCAGAGATCGCAATCGTCAGGGTCAGCAGGTAGCAAACCGGACTTAATACAGACAAGTAAAAATTGGTTAGGTATGGGTCAGTGGTCCTAGACTGCTCGAGTCGCATTTCAGGTGTCAGGCGTACGTGAGCCAAGCGTGCCGCGACACGTTGTCGTGATACTTATCACGATCCTACTGAGAAAGTCACCGTCACGCAGGGTGTTGGATTTCTGTTCTGTAAGGTAGATAGAGCCTTGGCAACAATAATTTTGGCGTCTGCGGCGAGACTTGGCATAATGCGTGAACGTGTTAGAAAGTTGAGTCTACTTCTGAGAAGAGGATTCTGAGTTGTCTGGATTGATTTAAGGCGTTGGGGTTGAACCGACTTAGCTACTGTTCTACGGGGACACTGAGAATGATTTCTGTTGATCGCTCCGATAATTTATGAGATGGCCTCCAATTGATCAACTGTTCTGTTCATCAATGCCAAATCACGGCATCCATCATGAAATTCTACGCCACCGCTGATTGGTCGTCTACCCAATGACCCAACCGGGGTCATCGAACAGCCCGAGAGGCCGAGTACAACATGTCGGATCAAACGAACATCGCGAACTTCCAGTCCTCAAAACAATGCAATCGCTCACATTAACTTGAATAATGATTACTTGGTCATTTCAAACTCATCATAATGAATTCGATCGCTCAGGCATTCCAAGACTCACCAAACGACTCGGACACCTCGGTGCAAAAACGCCAGCGGGTCTTGGCATGTACTCACTGCCAACAGCGCAAGATAAAATGCAATCGCGTGTTTCCGTGCTCACATTGCGTCAAGGTATAGTCACATGATTTATCAAGAAGACGTGCGACTGACATCGACAGGCCAATCTAACCTGCGTCCCCTCTAAACCGACACCTATACGCAAGAGAAGAACGCCGAATGTTCTGCTTCAAGAGAGAATCAAGAAAGTGGAAGCGCTGTTAGAACAGTATACGCTTCAAGGATCGCCTGGTCAAAGCTCTAGCGCGGCGCAAGATGGGACTGAGTTTTCACCGTCGGCGTCGCCTGCGCCATCGAATGGGACGTCGAACCAGACGACACCGGGCGCTGGAAGGCTTGTAGTCAAAAATGGTGGATACAAGTTCTTGGATAGTTGTGTATGGGGCACTATTCATGACAACGTAAGTTCCTCCCATCGGCAGAAGCAAATGGCAAGACTGATGACAAAAACGACAGCTTGAAGAGATGCGCAATATCCTTGATCAAGAAACATCCGACGAAGAAACATGCCCTTCAAGAGCTTCCCCCGTTCCGCTTGAAGACGTCGACCTGCTCTTGGCAAAGACTGCATCGTCAAACATCGGGGACAACTTGCCACTGCCATTTCAGATCCTTCGACTCTGGCAAGTCTTTCTCAACAGGGTTAATCCTTTGACCAAGATGGTACATGGCCCTAGCACAGAAAGTCTCATCATCAGCGCAATGACAGATCCGATGCATATGCCACATAAGTCCAGAGCTTTATTATTCTCCATTTGTCTCATTTCTGTCGTTAGTCTTTCTAAAGATGAGGCCAAATCGATGCTTGATCTTCAGAAGAATGAGGCGATCCAGAAATTCACGAATGGCTTGAAGGTTGCGCTTAATAAGGTCAACTATCTCCGAAACTACGACATGGCCACTTTACAAGCATTGGTGTTCTATCTGGTATGCCTGGAGTTATCCTTTAGCAATTCCCTTTACTAACCTATCTTCTACAGCTTTCCCTTCAAGGCCGCAGTAACCACGATGCAGTCTGGGTCCTAAGCGGTGCAGTCATTCGAATCGCGCACAAGATGGGCCTCCACCGAGATGGGGAAATACTCGGTTTGAGCCCCTATGAAACCGAAATGCGTCGCCGTGTGTGGTGGCAGATCGTAGCACTGGACTCGATGTATTCGGCCACCACAGGGATAAAGCCGACATCGTTACTATCGCTAGCCAACACCAAAATGCCGCAGAACGTCAACGACACCGACTTTTCGACCGAGTCAACTGTGATTCAGCCGCGAGAAGGTGGTACCGAGATGGCCTTTGTTATGATCATTTACCAACTCATCAAGTTCATCACGGAACATCAGGCGGCAGACTTTGAACATTTGCTTCTAGGGGGAGTAGGTGCTGAACCTGGAACACCAGGGTATCACACATACCAAGAAGTACTACATGAATTCCGAGGCGTTATCGATGAATTCGATTCTACGCTAGCCGAAGCTGAGAGAAAGTACTGCGATCAGTCAGGAGGACCACTCCATGCACTCGCTCTGTTTCTTCGGCCGAATATCCTTAAAGAGGGGCGGGCAATGGGTACGTCAATGGAAGAAACACCAGAGTGGGGTACAGAGGTTAAGACTCCCAAAGACAACTTCTTTCGTATTTGGTTAACACACCACGAAGGAGCTCTCGGGGTTTACAAGATGGCGAACCAGGGAGGCTTTACCTGGGCTTTTAAGTCACATTTCCACCTGGACGCGCTCGTGTTCCTTGCAGGTCAACTTGCTGATCGATCACCACTTGGGTCTTTCGCTGAGCGTACTTGGAGGGTGCTTGACGGCTTCTATCACTATCATGAGGAGCTTTGGAACCTGACGCAGAAGACCCATGTACAGCTAGCTCGGCTCTTGCTGAAAGCGTGGGAAGCCCGCGAGGCGACGACTGAAGCTCCAGTAGACGTTCCGGTTTTTGTTCCTAAGCTGAAGATGGCTCTGTTACAAGCTGGGCTATGCTGGCCAAGACAGAACGCCACACTGCCCCAGCCTGTGGAAGAAGCAATCTTGATGCATGATTTGCAGCTCGGAGAGGTTCTATCTGATATGCCGACGATGCCTTTGGACTGGTCAGTGGCAGATGATCAGCAGCTGGTGGACGCGCAGAATCCAGCTTTGCCTATCTTTGCGTTTTTCAACGGTACTACTAGTTGGTAATCAGGAAAAGAGTCTTAGTAAATGGATGCGCTGGTACAGGAGGCAAAAGCTATGTTAGACCAAACTGACGTGAGATAAATAACTGAGTGCTCTACCACGATGCAGACTTGAAGAGAATTGGTTTGCGTCCCTATAGCAAACTGACAAACTCTTCAGGCAGAGGTTCATGTTCAACCCAAGCTTTGATCCCATCAGCAAACAATTCCGGAAACTGAAGGTTCCATGCATGAATAGCCCCTTTGACAACACAAGCTTGACTCCTCTTCCCATCTTCTTGTCCCTGTGTTCGAAAAGCCTTGCCCATTTTCTTTGTGCCCTCAACATTATCACCCTGATCTCCCGCGACGGCCACTATTCGCTTATCTTTCTGCGCAACATCGTCTATGGCGGCTCTTCCCCAACTAGCAAGCCCTTCGTAAGCATCTTTGACAAGATTCCAGTCGTTATTGCCGGCGATTTCGTTCTGCAACCGGGTATGCTGCTTGAGACCGGCCTTCCAGACACTGAATCTGTAGATACCAGTGTTCATCACAACCATGAGACCGTAGTGTAGAAGGCTGGGTCGATCGGCCAACCAGACCTGCCAAGACATGAAGGGCGCAGCGCCAGTGATAAATGCCGATTTAACAAGATCCGGATGTCGACGAATGATCTCCATTGTTACAAAGCCGCCTAGCGAAAGACCGACAACGTGAGCTTTGCCATCATGGGCATGGGTTTGAATGAGATGTGCGACTGAGTCAGCGCCAAGCTCTAAGGACCACGGGCCGATTTCTTTCGACTTTGAATGCTGAGGCAGATCGGGAATTATGAGATGGTAGTCGTTGAGGAATGGTACGACGTGCTCCCATTCTAGGTTGCAGGAAAAGAGACCATGGATGAGTACGATTGTTGTAGGGGATGACTCGTTGTATGAGCGAAAGAACAGCTCTTTCTCTGGTTTCAGTGATTCTGCCATGATCAGCGATGCTTTCTTCCCTCTTGGATGAATTTGAGGATAGTCGCGTTGGGTAGGAAGATGGAAGTTGATGATCGGGATGAAGTTTATCCGCTGGTTCAGGCTGGAAGAAGGATTTCGGGAGAGGCTTGTGAAACGTTGGCTGCCTACGGGCGCAATCTCCCACGTTGTTGGTCAGCGGCTGAACACCTGGCCTTTAAAGTGTCAAGGATTTGATGAATGATGCGTGCAAGGGTTTTTAGATAGAGATAGGGGAATCAATCATATCATGTCTCAACCACAACGTCGGCAAATACGTCCTTTGTTGGTTGAATTGTTGACAATTTAATTATGTAGTGTTCATGGCATTTCATTTCCAAGATCCAGCGTCGTGCAAGTCGTGCTAGTGAGTCTGGACCCTCTAGGGCCACTGGACATGACCTAGAATTAGTGGCAGACAGCCCTGGAGCGCCTAGAGATACAGAGGCCTCACAGCGACATAACGACAAAGGATCCACCTCAGCTACGAACCTACCAAGTACTCACAGCAGACGTGACAGACCAAAACGCCAACGAGATCAAATATCTTACAGGCTGGAAGTTTTACTTCCTGACTGCAGCGTACGTTCTTTTTATCTCGGGGGCGTTCTACATACTGGCTTTACCAAGACTGTGGCTAAGTCTCTTCCTCTCAACTCTCGAAACGACCACGTCATTAGTCTCAATCACAGACGCCCTTAATGGCTTCATTCTCAGATACTGGATCGTCACTTCTTATCTCTTGACATACACCGGTACGTCCATGAAATCATATTCATCGAGAGCAACTACCAATAAAGGCAGGGTTTCTCACTATTTATGGCAAGTTAAGCGATGTCTTTGGGAAGAAGACCATGCTTCTGCTCGCTCTGCTCATATTCACGATATTCTCTGGTCTTTGTGGCGCCACCAACAATGTTGTAGACCTGTAAGTGCGCTACCTACAATGGACATCACGCGTGTTTGATGGCTTCTAGTATCATACTCCGTGCCTTCCAAGGCATAGGCGCGTCGGGCATCTATTCCATGATCCTTGCCATCGCTCCGGTTCTGGTACCCATTGACAAGTATGCGAAGTACATGGGGATAGTATCGACAGTTTTCGTTACCGTTATTGTTTTGGGACCAATCCTAGGCGGTGTTATCAGCCAACATTCTACCTGGCGTTGGGTCTTTCTCCTCAAGCAAGCCTTATTCGTAATCCTTTGAACGGCCCCCTTGCTAATTCTTGGCAGTATCCCTGGAGGTGTTCTAGCCTTTGTTCTCGTAGCCATATTCCTCCCTGCTTCCGAACAATCGTCTCAGCTATCGCTCATGAAAGTCATGCGATCCAAGATTAAGCGGTCTAACTGGGTGCGCATCGACTATCTCGGTATATTATTCCTACTTGCGGCGTCGGTACTGCTCGTCTTCGCACTCGAAGAGGGAGTCACACGATACTCATGGAATAGCGGCGTGGTGATCTCGACACTCATCATCCCAGTCGGCTGCTTCATTGCTTTCGGCTTCTGGGAGGTGCATGTCGAGCGCTCACCAAGCAAACAAGAGCCCGTATTTCCACCGAGCATCTGCACAGATAGGATCTGTAGCGCCATGTTACTGTAAGTGTCAATCTCTCCTCATGGTGGAGTAGGCTGATAGGCCTCAGAACAACCTGTTTTGTTGGGTTTCCTTTCGTATCGATGGTCGTCAACATTCCGCAAAGAGCCCAAGCCGTATACGGAATGTCTCCTTCCCAAGCCGGCATAAGCCTACTCCCAATGATGCTCTCATCTCCCGCCGCTACCGTTCTCTCAGGCTACCTAACGGGTAATGCTAAGATACCCCCGGTATATCCCATAGTTGTCGCCGCCGGACTGCAGGTACTCGGTGTCGGCTTGATGTGCTCACTACCAACTGACTCGACAGCTATGCCTGATGCACAATACGGTTACGAAGTCTTGATGGGTGTTGGCTTTGGCTTAGGTTTGACTGCCGTCTTGACCTTCGCTCGTATCGTGGTCTCCGAAGCCAATCTTTGTACGTTATTCCTTGGTAACGATTGGCGAAGTTTCTGACATGGTGAAGCCATGATGATGGATGCTTTGACTCAAATCAGAGTTCTAGGTGGCACAGTATCTCTAGCCATATGTTGAGCTATGCCAGTCCCCTTTACCTGGGCATGGAATGTTGACAACGACGCAGCGCTACCATTCTGAACAACCATTTGAGACCAAAGTTGGCCGACATCGTATCCGCAGAACAAGCAGGATTAATCTTTGACTCAGTGTCTGCTATCGAGAATCTTAGCCCGTCTCAGAAAGTAGCTGTAAGGAGGGCCTTCGCTGAAGGTTATAACATGCAGAATATCTTCATGACAGCCATGGCGGCTGCTGGCTTGATTACATTATTATTTCTGTGGGAGAAGAACCTGCGCAAAGCAGAATAGGTGGATGGATGATTGGAGTCTGTTTGAACACACTAATAAATATTCCCTTTCATATCCTTCCACATGTCAACTTAAAATTGATCTAATTATCATTCCATGTGACTTTCTTATACCTCTGCCGTTTTCTCCTTGCTCTCTACTGCTATCTTCGCAATCACTTCCACAGACTCATCCTCCCGTCCAAGCGGCACAAAGATGTGATCATGATAAAAGCCACTGACAGGGTTACATCCAATACCCTTCGCCGCCAACTTCGTAGCGATGACTGCCATGAACCCCACAGCTTCCAAACTGGAGGTAACGTTGAGGCTGATCATTTTGCAGGGGAAAAAATGTTCGATGCTGTGAACTTCTGCATATTCTTTGCTGACAATTGCAGTTACACCCTCGGATTCTTTGAATAACATCTGGGTCTCGGAGAATGGTGGCAGTTTTGAGGTTTCAGTGAAGGTTGCGAAGACGTAAGTTGTTGAGTGAAGGGTTGTGTTGAGAGTTGAGAGGAGCTTGCTCAGGGAGAGCTCGCCAGGGTCTTGTGCCATCAGAGACATATTGATACTGACAGTATAGTATTGACTGAGTTTCTTGAGGAGTAATTGAAGAGACTTGATGAGAATAAGATGAATTGCGATAGAATGAGAAAGTGCCCGGCTGGCTTAATAAAGGTCAATTGATGGTGGGGCGCCACTTCCACTAAAACAGCCAACGTCAACGGGAAGGCGCGCCCCATCGCAGTAGAACGCAATAGAACGCTCCACTACTAAACAGTCACTAAATGATTAGCATCTTCATCACCATAACTTCATCCGACAACTCCATCACGCATGCAAATGCACAAAATTCGATGCCTCTTCGCCCCTCATGTCCGTTTGGTATTTCTGCCGTTTCACCAACCATTTCGGCCCAGATCCTTATCGTTAAAGGACCAATCATGAGGCACACATGCACTGCCACGATCGGGCGAACAACTGTGCTAGGGTCGATCGCCGTGGAGGTAAGCACTCAAAATCCAGCAAGGCTGAACGACGCGGTTGGGCGAACTGATTGCCACGTCAACATACACTCAAGAGTCATATACACTATCGATACGCCCGTCGAATCTCCGAATACCAAGTACAACTGGCTATCCCAACTGGTTGATTATACGATCAAGCGAAGTCCAATTCACGAGCTTGCCATACAACTGATAGTGCACTATCCAACAAACACCAGACGACGATGAGGCTCATCAACACCGCCACCTTGAAACTCGAGGAGTTTCAGAGCCAGATACCAGTTTACGCGATTCTATCTCATACATGGGGAAAGGATGAGGTCTCATTCGTCGATTGGCAGGACAACCTTCCCGCGACCAGAACGAAAGCCGGATTCCACAAAATAAGGCGTTCATGTCAACAGGCACGAGCTGACGGTTATGGTTATCTCTGGTGCGATACAAATTGCATTGATAAGAAAAGTTCTTCAGAGCTCAGTGAGGCTATCAACTCTATGTTCAACTGGTACAAGAAATCGGCCGTCTGCTACGCTCACCTTTCGGATGTCTCCCAGGGCGATATGGCATCCTTCTCAACTTCGCGGTGGTTTACGAGAGGTTGGACTCTACAGGAGCTGCTCGCACCGAGCGAAGTCATTTTCTTCGACAAAGACTGGTCCAACTTCGGAACGCGAGCTTCTTTGTCGCAGGAAATCTTCAACATCACCAAGATCGAGGACGCCGATATGAGGAGCGGTATCCATAAAGCCAGTATTAGCAAGCGTATGTCCTGGGTATCACATCGCCAAACGTCAAGACCCGAGGACATAGCGTACTGCATGCTTGGTATCTTCGATATAAATATGCCCCTACTCTACGGAGAAGGAGATAAGGCATTTATCCGACTGCAGGAAGAAATCATTCGGTTCTCAAACGACCAATCCATATTCTGCTGGCATTGGAGTAGGGAACATGTCCCCAGCGATTGGTCGAGTATCTTGTCACCATCGCCAAAGACGTTCGAAAACTCGGGTTCTTACCATCAAACATGGGGAGGCGACGACTCAGCATCCTATACCATAAGCAACTCGGGATTATCTATCAAGCTGAAGCTCGTAGACGTTGCTTCTGTGCATAATACCTGGCCATCCAAAAATGACAGACCCCATGGCCCAAAGAGCGCCCGTGTCTTAGCTTTACTCGACGTCCAATGTCGCGATACTAGCTGTAGAGCTGCCGTGGCTCTTCAACAACCACCGCTCAGCAAACGTTTTGTTCGATCCCCATTCCCCTCATGTCCCATTCCGATGGACAATTGCGATGGAGTAAAGCCTACAGAAATATGTATCGTCGGCCCTAGAGATCGTGCTCTCTTGATGCCGACACCACCACCAACGCATATAACGAGTCCCAAGTTCGAAACCCTCATCGTCATTAGCTCGCCTCATAATGCCAAAGGTGTCACAACTGTGCCGCAAGTACAGCATTATTTCAATACCCTCGCTCTACGTCCCTTCACGCCGACATTCTTCGGGGCAGTCTTTGCGCTGACATTGATTATGAACCCACCCATGGAATCAATCACGATATTTTGCTTTGTGGGTGTCGACTACGAACATCACACAACGAGGTGGCATTGTGAAATTCTGGAGGCACTTGCTCCTACGTATGCGAGCTGTGACATAGAAAAGACGGTTGCTGTTCACGAATCTAAGATCGTTCGAACAGTCTGCCGTTCAATTGTTTCTGGTCGGCGTTTGAAGAGCGGGGAGACAGACAAACTAAATATTTCACCGGGAGAAGATTTCCAGATACATGCTGGACCGTGGGTCAAAAGCTCTGATAGCTCAAGGTTGTCCGTGACGCATATCAAGATACCCAAGCTTTCCTCTTTTCGATTCAATACCAGAAAAGAATTGCTTGACGGTATTGGAAAGCGCAAAGTTATCACTGGATTGAAATCCAGGGAGTTGCTGCAGAGTAGAGCGACAATTTGACCTGTTGTGCTGGTCGGATGGTTAAGTTCGTGCAGTGAGTAATGAATACGAACACGCTATTTATCTTATTTTCTTCCAAAGACCCATAAAGACCATTGTTATAAATCAGTATTCTTGGCATTATGAGTATGAAGAAACTCGTTGTCAAAGAGATGTGTTGCCGTCAACTGGCTGTCTTTCTTAAACATACCGCATTGCAATTACCCTATGGCTAATTTCGAGAGTAAATATGCCATCCAATCACAAAGATAAAAACGTGTCCACTATAAACGTCGGACCGACATACACTGAATCTCATCAAATGACATCCTTGACACAAAGTCAAAGCTTCAATAGACTGTCGGACCGACGGCCTGTCCCCGTAGCTGAATCCATTTTCGCCCCTCAGCCCCAGATCTTCTCCTTCTCCTTAACCCCAGATTTACTTGGCCTGACATCGCGTCGCATCCCCAGACCCATCCCCAGATATTCGAATAACGGAAAGGACCAGTAGCAGTGACGCTTTCCCCCGGACCGACGAGTTACTGCCAAGCGGCTTGGGGAACTTATGACGACGCCTCATTCTCCTCTCAGGAGATGACCTGACTTTTTGTCACCGCGTTGAATCGTGCTATCTTCGCTCGGAGAAGGCGGAACCTCCTGTTTACGATTGCCACTTGTGTCTAGAAGCATTCATTCGGGTTTAGTTTACCCGGCTGGCCGTTGTCGTTACCCCTTGTTGTCAAATCTCTTCAAACCTTAATCCAGGCATGGATCGCGACGGAGAAAGCGCGTCGCTAGACACCATTTCGCCCTCCAACACTACCACGATAGCGTCTGAGAAACCGCATTCTACGGTTAAACATACTACCACCGGCGAGATGAAGGGACAGTCGCAACACGCTGAAGCTAGTGCCGCTACGGCGCTAGAACATGAGCTCACGTTTCGAGATGCCGTGCGGCTCTATCCCAAGGCCATATTCTTCTCGCTAGTCTTTTCCATGGCTATTATTATGGAAGGTTATGACATGGCTCTCATTGGTTCGTTCTATGGCTATGAATCGTACGTTTCCCCCACCGTTTGTAACGGTGCTCAAAGCTAATGTGAATGTAGATTCCGCAACAAATATGGTAACCAACCAAACCCCGATGGCGGAATGGTGATTTCAGCAGATTGGCAAACATATATTCAAGTCGGCGGCATGTGCGGCCAGATCTTCGGCCTGTATCTCAACGGCTGGGTATCTGATGCCATCGGCTACAAAAAGACGATGATTCTAGCCCAGATTATCATGATCGCCTTTACGTTCATCGTATTCTTCGCAAAGAATATCGAGATGATCCTGGCGGGTCAGATCCTCATGGGTATCCCCTGGGGCGTGTTTCAAACCTTAACTCTCGCATACGCGTCGGATATTGCCCCGGTCGCTCTGAGACCTTATCTCACTGCTTATGTGAACCTCTGTTGGGTCATCGGACAGTTAATCTCGGCGGGAATACTGCGCGGACTTCTGAATCTAGACAACGAGTGGTCGTATCGCGTACCGTTTGCGTTGCAATGGCTTTGGCCGCCGTTTATTATTTTGGGCACGGTCTTTGCGCCTGAATCGCCTTGGTGGCTGGTACGACAAGGTCGTCACGCCGATGCTAAGGAAGCAATTCTGAAGCTCGTCACTCCTCAACCTGCTATCAAGTTTGACGCCGATGCGCAAGTGTCCATGATTCATGAGACGAATGAGCTTGAAAAGGCTACGTCGGCGGGTACCAACTATTGGCACTGCTTCATGAGAGCTGATCTACGACGCACAGAAATTGCATCAATTACTTATGTCGCTCAAGCGATGTGCGGCAGCGTCCTCATGGGCTATTCCGTTCAATTTTATGAGCGCGCCGGCTTGTCATCAGACAATGCATTCACTCTCAATATTGTACAGTATTCTGTCGGTGCGATTGGAGTCATTCTTTCATGGTTCCTAATGTCCAAATTCGGACGACGTACTCTTTACATCGCCGGAACATCTATGCTTTTCATCATTCTTCTCGTCGTCGGCGGTCTCGGTTTCGCACCTCAAAAGAACTCTGGACCGTCCTGGGCCGTCGGAAGTCTACTAATCTTCTACACATTTATTTACGACCTCGCAGTCGGACCAATCTGCTACACCATTGTCGCAGACATTCCTTCTACGCGTCTCAAAGCGAAAACAATTGTGCTGGCGCGCAACTTTAATAATATGGCCGGCCTGGTCAATAATACCCTTATGCCAAGAATGCTCGGTATTCATGCATGGAACTGGGGTGCGAAAACGGGTCTCTTTTGGGCGGCGTTTTGTTTTCTTATTATGGTGTGGGCATATTTCAGATTACCGGAACCAAAGGACAGGACCTTTGGAGAATTGGATGTTTTGTTTGAACATAGAGTGAGTGCGAGGAAATTTGCAAACGCGCGCGTGGACCAATTTGGGGATAGGACAGGTGCTGTTGAAGTTGATGGACATAGGTAGAGATTGTACATCACATGTAAGTATTATGTATCTTATGTCATGCAGTTTGTTTAAACGACGTAATATTACACGTGCGGTTAATGAGAAAAGCCAAGCCGTCATAATCCTGCATGCGCATCTGCAATGAAGCAGCTGACATGACAATCATTGGTCCATCTCTACAAGGGGAAATAATCGGTTATCTGCCCCAAACAAGCATAACAACCAACACGCTACAGTGGAACCACGAGTATCAAAATGCGCGGGGAAAACAGCAAGGGCTACAGTGGGACACTACGTGCCATATCTCTGTGGAACACCGTAATCGCAGTGGAACATCAGAATCTGATCTCGGACCGTCGAGATTGTGAAAAAAAAAAAAAAAAAAACGGGCGTTTTTAGTGAAGGCGAGACAATGATCTACAGGATCCACCATCCACGATTCTTTCCCTCGGCTGATTGGCATGAGACGTCATGTCGGTCCGACGAACAAGCGGCGGAATTTTGGGGGTTCGGCTGAATTATTTACTTATTAGGCAAAACCCGGTCTGGACTGGTCTCTTGTCTTGCCGCATATTTTGTGTTTTTATATCAACTCAATTCCCCAGACTCTGTTTCTTTGCTTGACCATCAATTGCGTGAACAGACGAGTGAGAGACAGCAGGGAAATACTCAAACAGGACAATGACGGTCAAGAACACTACTCCACGCCCACGATGGCATCCTTCGCCTACATACCATCTCAAAGCACCAAGAGGATGGATCAATGACCCTTGCGCACCCGGCTATGATGCCTCTACTGGTACATACCATCTATCATATCAATGTAAGTCACGATATATCATCATCACTCCGAAATTTGACGTCAGAACTGACTTTGCCACCAGGGAACCCCAAATCCTGCGATTGGGGTGACATCACTTGGGGCCATCTCACAAGTAGAGACGGATTAACATGGAAGCAAAACACACAAAACCCTGTTTTGGAACCATCAGAAACATATGATAAGGAAGGTATCTTTACGGGATGTCTTCACCCCACCGGCCTCCAAGGCGAAGAAGGCCAGCTCACAGTTATCTACTCCTCCATCACACATCTCCCTATCCACTGGACTCTACCATACACACGCAACTGCGCCGGTCTTTCAGTAGCGACCTCAAATGACGGAGGCAAGACATGGGAAAAGAGTGAACAAAACCCCATCTTGGACGGTGAACCAGAAGGTGTCACAGTGACAGGCTTCCGAGACCCTTATCTAGCCGAATGGCCCGCCATGGACGAGCTCCGCGGCGAAGCGAGCCTCTACGGTTTCGTTTCAGGAGGTATCGTCGACGCCGGCCCGACAGTCTTTCTCTATGCTATTTCACCGACCGATCTTACCCAGTGGACCTACCTCGGCCCTTTAACCGACCTCCCCACCGGCTACAGCCCCTCCGGCCGATGGGGCGGCGATTTCGGTGTGAACTGGGAATGCGTCAACTTCATGACTCTTCACAACGACACCGAGGAATGTCCGTTTATGCTTATGGGGACGGAAGGTGGAGTTAAGCCTGGTGCGAAGGAGGGTGCCGAGCAGTGGTCTTTGTGGATGGCTGGATCTTTGGAGCAGACTGCTGAAGGACCTAGACTTAAGCATGAGTTTGATGGGATTTTGGATCATGGGTGTCTTTATGCGCCGAATTCGTATGAGCATCCTATTACGAAGAATAGGATTGTGTGGGGGTGGTTGAAGGAGGATGATTTGACGTTGGCGAGACGTGAGACGAAGGGGTGGACTGGATACTTTTCTCTTCCGAGGGAATTGTTCTTGTACTCTGTCGACAATGTTACAAGAAGCCTCACGTCGTCATTGGAGGACCTTGGTTGTGTCAAGGCTGTTGAGAACGGAAGAGGATCATACACGATTCAGACATTAGGCATTCAGCCATTGCCAAACCTGCAAGATCTCAGACGAGGAAAGCCCGCTTACTGGAACAACATCACCAACAGTACTGGACTTGGAGGCCTTACCAAATCCCACTCTGGATCTTGGGAGCTAGAAGCCACAATTAAGGTGTCGACCAGGGACCAAGGAGTGGGCTTCTGGATCCGACACAACGAGGATCTATCCCAAGGCACAGCAATCCACTTCTCACCCCAAACCGAGACAATCACTATCGACAAGACGAAATCCAACACGGAAGCCGACATCGAAAAGGCCTCTGCTTCAGGACCGTTTACACTCTTCTACTCCGACAGAAACGGATCAGAGGAGCTGGAGAAGCTTCACCTGAGCATCTTCTGCGATGGTGATGTTCTGGAAGTTTTCGCCAATGATCGGTTTGCTTTATCGACCATGGTTTATGCTGATACCAGGGACTGCACTGGAATTAGCTGGTTTGTTGATGGTCAAGGGTCCGGTGAAACGGCTTTTGAGTCTGTTAAGCTGTGGGAGAATATGAAGGAGGTTTTGGAGGTTGATGAACCTATTGTTTATGAGCGAAGTCAGCTATGATGAGAAGTCACTGTTGGCGATGATAGGCGTTAAGGTTTGGGACATAGTATAGTTGAAGCTATCACAAATAGCATCTTATATGATTGGCATGACCAAGAAATAAATCCATGATTTTAAAGACAAATTATGCATCCATTTTATCCTATCAAGTTCTTCTCAGAAGCCTCTGGTCTCTTCTCCGAGAACGCCTTCTGCTCCTCCTCCCTCTGACTATCTCCCAAAGAAACACGTCTCCTAGCATCAACATAGACCATATACTCCTCATACGTATGCGGCAGAACCTTCAAATTCTTAGGCACAGAGAAAGTATAGTTGAACTGACCAGTGGGTTTCGCAACACCATGCTCAACATCACGGACCTTACTATCAACTCGGATATGAACACGAGTCATAGGATTCTTCTCGTCAGGGAAACCAGGCTCCCTACCATCCTCTTCTAACAGTGGAGGATCGGTATACGCAACAGTAGCTGTCAGGTAGAGAACACTTCCAACGGGAACGGGATTGCGGAAGGTGCAAGGATCGGCGCTGATGAAAGTCGGTCGAGCATGAGCAAAACTAGCTGCACAACAAAACGCAAGCTCAAAAGTTTGCTTCAAATGGAAACCACCAAAGATCATCGTCTGATGGCGGTTGCGAAATTGCGGCTGCATGATAGCAGCGGTAGAGAGCTGCGTCTTGGACATGGCCACAACGTTGGATGGCTGACGAAGATCGTTGTTCGGATCATGGTACGCAAGCTGTCGTAGCCAAATTTGATGGATTAGCGCGGACTCAGCATCATTTGGCTCAGTCTGTAGGAGTGAGGCTTTGGAAGTCTCTTTCTTGGACAATGATTTGGCTTCTCCAGCTTTGAAAATCTTTTCTTCTTCCTCGTTGGTGGGCACGAGCTTGGGAATATTGACGGGTTTGCGGGTGTTTGGATCTAGGGCAACCATGGTGAACGTGCAGGTGAGAAGGACGTCTTCCGGTTTGCTAGGCTCCCCTTCTTCTCTGGCTTTGGCGACTTTGCAAGTGATTTCGACACTACTTCTGCCAGAAGCGTACGTGACTTGGCCACTGTACTCAAGATCACAAATCTCGGTGAGGGGGTGGGCTATTGTGATTCTGTCCAGAGCAGCGGTGACGGTCGTGACGCCTGGGCCAGTGTGCTTGTAAACGATGATACCGGACAGAGCATCAAGGTCCATAAACAGCGTACCGAGTCTGATGTGGCCGGAGGAATTGACGTATGTATCCGACAGCCAAGGATCCTTCTTCAGAGGCAGCACAACACGATGATAGCTATCGCTCATCTTCCGCGGCGTCAAATCCCTCTCCTTGGGCGTATCGCCAGAGTCATGAGCAGGCTTTCCCTCCTGTTGCCGCCTGAACGCTTCAATCCAGGGCATTGGCTGTCGCTGATCGGCCAGCCCTTGGAAGACGCCATCTGTTCGTGACATAGCTGTAGTATGGAAGCTGCTGACTCTCAATGCAGGTCGCAGCGAATGTGGTCGCCGTAACGAAGCAATCACGATTCTTCCTCTGGGCATCATCATGATGGTTGATCGGCAATGCGATGAGTGAATGCAGATAAATGATGTTGAGGAATTGACAAGGTGTGACGCAATGGGACATTCGCGCGTTGGGTCAGCCGGTGGAACCCGACATGGCGCTGATAAGGTCGCGATAACGCTGTTGACGCGCTAGAGATACAGCTAACCTGGACTACAGCGGATGAAACCGGCGGAAATCACTTCCGGAGGCTTGTAAACGCCAATAATCTGGAAATAAAGGAGAATAGCAATAATTGAAGGAAACGGGACCGAAGTAATTGACAAACAGTTTTTTTTTTCTTTTTCGTTGTTCAAAGACTCTGTTCTAGAACACTGGCTGGTGCTTTTACTATTGAGTACAGCTGAACTTCATTGACGCCACAACTCTGTAATATTAGACGCTAGCGATCATTGTGGAAATGAAGTAGAGGATTCACAAAGATATATTATCCTCTGCAGAAAAATGAAAACTCGATTGCCCCTTTCACTATTCGACCTTTGAGTTCAGTTACAATGAGAGTGACATCTTTGAATTTGGCATTTGCCTTTCTGGCGTTCTGTGGTAATGGGCACGCGGGCCCATGTAAGCCAAAGTCGACATCGGCAGCTCTCGATGGACCATCTTCCACTCAGGGGATAACTTCAGCCTCCGCTCAGGGAACGACTTCAGCTTCTAATGCCGTCACAACAACAACGGAGCAAGATTCAGCTGTCGAGTCCTTGACGTCTTATTCCTCTATCATTTCTGAGCCAGTCTCCTCTATCATCACGACAACGTCAGACGCTCTACTCTCCCACTCGACTGAGCTTTCAGTCTCGTCGGACACCATCGAGACATCCACTTCAATGGCCACCGAAACGTCTGCTACATTGACATCGACTGCCGAGCTCTCAACTGAGTTTCCAACCACTTCTGACGTCCCCATCTCCACCACAACTGCCGAACCTGCGCCATCTGGTCTTTTCTTGAACCCATCATTTGAAGAACCAAGCATAGATGGAGAATTCGATGGAACACCCTGGATCCTCCGAAACGGGCCTTCCAGCTCAGTTAGCATCAACCCAGGCCTGGCCCGTACAGGCTCCCACTCGGCGTATGTGCTCCTTTATGTGGTAAATAGTTCCTTTACTAACGCTATTGATATAGATACTGGTCCATCACGGGAGCTGAACAAAACGGTGGCACGATCAAACAGGAAGTCTCGCTTGAAAATAGCCACTTCTACACCCTCTCCTACTGGTGGTACATCGATGAAGATGTACAACCACAGAATCTTCAAAGCTGCTACATTTTTATTGAACAAGAAGCTCTCGATGGAAGAACATCTTTTTTCCCGAACTTCATGGCACTTCCATCAACTCTGCCTCTCAAAACCTGGACCAAGCAGGAATTTCAGTTCAATTCCGTCAACATCAGCCCAGCATATATGATCTTCAATGTCCTTTGTACCGATAATGCAAGTACTGGACTCAAGGTTGCCATCGACGATGTTCAACTTCTTTACTAAAGCATTGCCCTTTGCGACTTGAGAGACCTTACTTATACACCTTCTATTCCCCTTGTACATATTTATACCAAAAGATACAATACATCATACTTGAGATAGTAGTACTTGAAGAAAAGAGTGAAGTAATTCAAAACCTATTTTCTTGTTAGATGATGTTGTTTTATGGGATGTCAGGTATGGCTTGAAGGGCGAATATTCAGATTGATCCAGAAAACAATAATAACGTGAGGCTAAAACATCTTAAAACATTAATCATTGAGTGGAGGCACATCTTTACTCCAAAATGAATTAATTCTCGAAAATTTCCCACCATATAACTTCCAACTGAGGCTTCAAAATTCCAACTTGGAAACGTGCAGCCACTTCTCGTCAGACTCAGCAAGAGTCTTCGCCGCCATTTGAGCCCACGGAATAGCACTCGGCCCCAAAACAATCCTCAGCGGCGGATCCTCAACTTCCGAAAGATGTTTGATAGCCTTGGCTATGTCCGAGGCTTCCGACCAACCGGACTTGTCATCCCTGACCTTCATCATCATCCCGACAGTCTGCTCATAAGGCTCGGTAAGCGTAGCCGTGTCGGTGGCAGTGTTGACCCAGTCTGTCTTGATACCACCAGGCTCGGCGACCACCACTTTGATTCCGAATGGTGCCACCTCTTGAGATAAACCCGTCGAAAAGCCAGCAACTGCCCATTTCGCGCTTTGGTAGGCTGCTGCTCCGGGTGTACCGACTCGATCACCGACGCTAGATACCTGAATAATATGTCCAGATTTTTGTTCGCGCATGAGAGGCAGAACAGCTTTTGTGACGTTGACAACACCGAAGAAATTGGCGTTGACTTGAGCATGGAATGATTCCAAGGATATGTCTTCCACGGAAGCCATATTGGCGTAGCCAGCGTTGTTGACGACTACGTCGATGCGACCAAACTTTTCAACAGCCTTTTTGACAGCGTTTTGGGCTTCGTCGGCATTGGTGACATCTAGAGCAGTTGCGAAGATTTTGTCTGGTCCGTATTTGTTGACCAGATCGTCGAGCTGGGAAGGGTTGCGAGCTGTTGCGACGACAAGTTCGCCGGATGAGAGGATTTCTTCGACTAGAGCGCGGCCAACTCCGCGGGAAGAGCCAGTGACGAACCAAACTCGGGTCATGTTTAGCAGATTGGAATCGAATAAATATGTTGAAACTGGAGTTGTTTGGCTGGGAGAGAACTTGAAGTGTTGTGATTGTTGGATGATATTGGTGGAAGGGAGTATACGGGCTCTTTATAGTTCCACATCGCAGACTTGGCATCTCGGTAATTCATGTTAAATCCATCCGTCGGATGTTCACGAAGTCTAAGCCGCATAGAAATCAATCGTCAATGCCTGTTCCTAGGGAAACTCAAAGTAACAAGAGTTGAGGCTCAAGTAATGGATGATATGCATGAAAGCGGATCCCCGTTAAGTCCGACGATTAAATGCGCTACTCCACCAACAATAGTGGGCAAATCTGGAGATAAAGCATGGCTTTTAGCCCAAGTAAGCGGGAAATGGCTTACTGGCTTACATCAGACCTGGGCAATTGATTGCGGAGATGGGTCGCCGACAGGCTAGACCTTGTCGCAATTGGGATATCTAGAAATCAGACCGAGAAATGCTCTATTATCGTAATTTGTCCTTCTGTGACTGAGCGACACAATGGGAGGTGTTCTTGAGGAGGATGAGAATATTTGTGGTTGGTGTCGTACCACTGGTAGGCAAATACAGGTACGTAGCATTATTTGTGGCATGCGGCATTTATTTCTCTTCCAGATCTTACACTTCTGAGAAGATGCTTACCTCTCGAACAAGACGACTTTGATCAGGTAGTTCAAATTTTGGGCGTTGCAAGATCGGTTGTTGCTATCATGGCACCGATCCGGCCAAATGCGGACTCAGGTATGATGACGGTCTAGACACCGGGGGACCAGCTGATGGGATCAGTTAGGGTCGCATCAATTCTACGACTTGACATCTTCTCCAAGACTAGGTAACTCGGTTCATATTATCATGATAACATGACTGACAAATGTACAAATAGGTCGGGGTAGACATGCTATCATCGTCGAGTGCCGCAACCCAAGCGGTCAAGTATACGCCATGAAGCTGTTTAAAGAAGACAGCCGAGACAGAATCACCCGTGAGATCGAAGTGCTGCAGCTATTGAGATCTGGCCCGAACATGATACAGATAGTAGATGCTGTGCAAGGAGAGGAGGTTCGTTTGTTCATGTACTTCTCATCGAACTAAAATTAAGTATGGAAAGGGAGCGAACATCGGTATAGTCCTCGAATACATCGACAACACAGACTTTCGAACCTTATACCCCCGATTTACTGACTTCGACATTCGATACTACACCCGCGAAATTCTAAAAGGACTCGAGTTTGCTCATGGTCAGGGTATCATGCATCGCGATCTGAGACCCCAAAACGTGGTTATTGATCACCAACAGAGGAAGGTAAGAATCTCATTCCAATAGGTAAACCGTGCAAGTCTGATAAGAGGATGACAGCTTCGTCTTATAGGATGGAGCTCAGCCGAGTTCTATGAACCAGGAAGAGAGTATGACTGCTGCGTAGGTCTTTTTAAGCCACCAGAGATCCTTCTGGGCTACGAGAAATACGACTACAGTGTAGATATATGGTGTCTAGGCAGCATGCTTGCCTCGATGATCTTCAGAAAAGAACCATTCTTTTATGGAATCACCCTTACGGATCAGTTGATCAAGATTGCAAAGCTTCTTGGATCGGATAGAATCTACGAATTCGTCGAGCAATACGAGATTGCGATGTATCCAGAAGATCGCGAAGCTTTGGGCCACTGGGACGGGGAGCCTTGGGAAAACTTCAAGAACGAGGATAACCAGCATCTTGCTACAACGGAAGCTATGTCCTTTGTTGATAGGCTACTTCGAATTGATCCTGTGGTAAGAGCAAGTTTACTCTCGCCGAAGTATGCTAACAGGTCTAGGAGAGACTTACTGCCAACGAAGCCCTCTTCCATTTCTACTACGCACGTCTAAATTCTTGAGCAACTGGCTGGGTTTGATCAGGAATCTATCGCTGGTTATACGACATGGGGCAATCTTGAGAACTATTAGCAGAATATTTTCGCAGCAAGTTTCCATCCATATGTATATTGATTTAAGAAATGCATAATCTTTTCCAGCGCTTCAATATCCCAAATATGGAGTCCGTAAGTATATACAAGGTCTATTACTATTTCTGTGTAGGTCTCAAAAGTCAAGGTTTTGGTGAGAATTGCGGTATATGTGGGACTTTTGTTATTGCACTGAACCTCAATATTGTCACCCTCCATTACAATCATTGATATGAGGCTCTGCCGTCCAATCATTGAACCTGAACTTCAACGACCAATACCCTTCACTGCAATTTTAAACCCCTCCGGATCTTGTTGGATTGCGTAAAAGAGTAAGCCTGGGCTGGTCGCATTTGCACTGCAACTTTAGTCCTCTGAGAAGTCGTTAAATTGAGGGGATGTCAGCAACCGTGGGGTGTCTAGCATTGTACATAGTCAGCCGCGATAGAAGTATCATGGGAGGGATGCATGTGAATGCGCCTATGAGGTAAACTGCAATTGTTATTTGAGACTCGGCATAAAGATCGAGACTCGATCTGTATTCTCCTTTCAGTACAATGCAGCCTGCATTTTCAACTCAGTACATGACGCATGACTTCTGCCTCTCACCTAGCCTCTTTGCCTAATTGTTGCAATTTTCCTTTTATACTGGGAGCCTATTGGTTCACAGAATAACTATGCATTAGAGGATGCTGGCACGGCAGTACCCGCGATACTTTGAGTTCGGATACGAGTATGGCTGCAGCCATACCCAAGGCCTAGACGTCGAGGTGACTTCTTTGCCAGTTTCTTGTCGCGAAAAGATCCGTCTCACTCTTGAGCAAGACTAACATTAAGCCTCGAGTAAATGCGTCGGTTGCCTTATTAAGATCTGGTCAGGACCGTAACTACGTAGTTTCAATCTTAGCTTGGGCTCTTAACTCACCGTCTTGTTCGTATTCTGTTGAAGCTAGAAGTCGTCGAGTATCCTCGCGTTCGGAACGATTACGACATGTCAAATGTAGTTCTCGGCTTTATAATCAGTCAGAACCTTGTTTCTCATTTTCGAGTCTCCAGATTGCAAAACTCAAAAGACACGCACGTCAAAGGTCGATGTACCTGTAAGTCGAAGGCTCCTATTGGAGGGAGCTCCTTAGCTCAAGCCAACGATCTCGAACCGCAAAACTAGTGCCTGCAATGTTTCTTTTTCCTCTCGCGATCGTTGTAGACTAATGCATCATGAGAGCACACTAATTCACTTCGGACTCCGAATGCCATGTTTATTTATAGCCGAAGCTGTCTTGTCGGTAGTGGTGTTTATCCAGCTGTCATGTGTGCGATCTGTTGACGTCAATACTCGCGTTAGCCTAATGCAGTAAATTATCACGCGACAAGACTCTCGGTTTGTTTTAACAAGAATAGTCGATAAAATCGCTCTTCTATTCTTTGGCAGTTCTTGGCATTCTTGGCGACGTCTGAGTATTGGTTCTCGGCACAATGTGGTCATTCGTTCAACGACGACAAATCGCGAAACAGATACAGTCAGAGCACCAACTCAATATAAGCTCCATCAAAAATCAAACCTGCAAATCCCGCTACAGTTCACCGCTCAGTAGCGATGATCAAGTCAGCCGTCAAGACTCTCCTAACGACGAAGCCTTCAAAGTCCAAAGTACAGGCGAGGATGATCCTCTCAACCCCAAAAACTGGCCCCTGGCAACACGATCCCGCAACATCTTCATCATCTGCTTCTTAGTCTTGACACAATGTTGGTCCGGTTCCGCCGACTCTATCGGTAACGATATGGCGAGTAAGGACTTGCATGTCAGCCAGGTTGCTGAGAATGTATCCACGGCGGTATTCCTCTTCGGAGTCGGGACAGGTGCTCTATTCGCAGGACCTCTATCAGAGACTGTTGGACGTAATCCGACATATTTGATAGCTACAGCCTTCTATCTCCTTTTCGTGCTTGGGACGGCAATGACGCCCACTTTTGGGGGTCAAGTGGTGTGTCGGTACTTTGTTGGACTATCGGCTAGTGCTACACTCACGATTAATGGGGCGAGTGTAAACGATCAATTTCGACCGGTCAAGAAAGCGCTTGTATTCCCGATAGTAGCATGGGCCAACATCGCAGGTAAGCCAGCTTGACCCAGTTCCCTCCCCTTCAATCTCTGACTTTCCTAGCACCTGTAATTGCCCCCGTTGCGAGTGGCTGGATAGTCGAAAATGAGAGACTTGGGTGGCGATGGACGAACTGGGTGACCTTGATCATATCCACGGTTGCTTTCCTGGTAGCCTTTTTGTTCCTCCCGGAAACGCACTTCCCTCTATTGCTAGCATGGAAAGCGAAGGAATTTCGTCGAGTTACAGGAGATCAAAGATACATCTCAGACCACGAGCAAAAGTCATCGTTCTGGAAACAGCTCCGAAAGACTCTCCCACTTCCAGCAACTTTCTTTCACAGCGAGCCAGTCATCATAGTACTCGGGCTTTATCTCGTCTTACTATACATCCTCCTCTTCAGCTTTCTCTCCGGATTCGACTACATCTTCAAGGAGACCTATTCTTTGACTCCTGGTTACCAAGGATCGTGCTTTGCTGCCATAGCAGCCGGTGCAACTGCCTTTGCCCTTTGTGGCCCAGGCCTTTATGAGTGGTCAAGAGTACATACAGAACGCGTTCGTGGAGCCTCGATAGAACCAGAGTTCAGACTTTGGCCTTCTATAGTCACAGCACCTTTCCTCCCAATCTCCCTCTTCTGGCTGGGCTGGACCAACTACGCTAGTATCCCAATATGGAGTGGTCTCGCTGCTTGCTTCTTATTCGGCATTGTCCTGATGGCTATATACGTTGGCAGCTACGAGTACATCACTGATAGTTACGGAGAGCACTCTGCTATAGCACTTGCGAGCATCACCATGTCGCGGTATCTCATCGCTGGTGGTATGGTCATGGCTGCTCGTCCTATGTACGAGGGTATTGGGGTTCACTGGACCATGACGCTGTTAGGGTGTATTGCGGTTCTGTTGGCACCTGCGCCGCTTTTATTCTGGAAATATGGTGCTAAGCTTAGGGAGAGAAGTCCATATGCTAGCACTGATGTATGAACTAAATTGGAAATACACGATGTCGACGTGGTCGATGTCGGTGACAAGAGTTTTCCCTTGTATTCCAAGTCTGTCAAGTGGGTAGCAGATGAATTGTCCTCTAAAGCTTAGGGCACTCGGTAAATTAGGCTAAGTACTTTAGGCAAAGTAGGCTGAGTGCTTTTCTAAGCTTGCACAAGGTGATTGGATTCTTACACCCTCAGCGGCTAATTCCCCTCATACTTTGACGTCTATGGAAGCGCCTTAGGCAATGAATGCTGCGATTGCATCCTCCAGATGCTTCGCCGTCTCCTCAGGCTTACTCAACATGGGCGAGTGACTACTCGCGATTTCCCTCCGCGTCAAATCCGCGCCAGCCTTTCCTGCAGATTCTGCAAACTCCCTCTGCACCTCCACAGGCAGAGCTCGATCCTCAGTAGTTATGATATACCAAACTGGCACATCTTTCCACCCCTCATATGCAAGTTCGTATCCATCAGTCAGAGCAGTGAGTGCTTGTTGCGTAAGTTTTGCCACCCACCCTTCCGCTTCTGACTTGGGCAAGTCGTGGTACAGCATGTCGATCGGGTCGACTTTGAAGGGTACAGTGTTGTTCTCGTAATCGGTGTCCCATGTTGGCGGAGGTTTGCCGCCGAGGCCGTCGAGGAAAGACTGTCCAGGCGCTATGAAGCCTGTTCCGACCATGAAAAGACCGATGACATGGGTTTTGTCTTGGTCAGCTGATGCGGTCTTTCTTGATAGATGTTTGATAGCGCTAGCACCGACACCACCGCCGTAGGAGTGGACCACTAGGACAACGTCTCGTCCGAAAGATATTTCCTCCACAATAGCGTCACGAACAGCTGTGACATCGCTTGCGAAGTTGACATCTCTGCTTGTGTCCTGAGTACTAGGTAAGGTGACGGGCTTGCACTTGTATTGCTTGGATTCCAAGGCAGAAATGACTTTGCCCCAGCATTCGGGAGTGTGCCATGCACCAGGGACAAAGATGAGAGTGGGCTTGTTGGTCATGATGGTGGTTGTGTGTTTCTGATGCTGAATCAAGGTGTGCGATTGATGAAGCTTTGGTAGATGGATGTGGCTTGCCGTTTATATATAAAGGCAAGTCCTAAGTCTCGGGGTGTCTGTCAAAATCCTTTGGGTCATGTTGCGAATCCTTCGCGGGGGACTTGCTATTGACTCCCCACTGCAGCTCTGACAAAAGTGCCTCAATAGCATCGAATCCCGTAGAGGTCTCACTGTGCTGCTGAGGATACAGTCAGCATCAATGCGCTGTACCTCCATGAGCTTTTGGCTATTTATCACAAACTTGAAGATATCAGATGGTTCTCTGCCAATAGATCTGATTGTCTGAAGAGCAAAGAAACGGCCGAAATCTACGAAGTCAATGGCTGGCAGTTCAAGACCATCGATGAAAAGATCGGAAATAGAAGGGCTGACACGTTCCGATTCCCGCCGCACTAGGATCGTGTAAAAATAAGCGTATCGAGCAGCAGCGGAGTTTGGCTTTCAGCTCGTTTACGCGGCTGGAATAGGTTTAGTCTTGATTGTTAGTCTGCATCTTGGCTGACACCTCTCAAAGCGCGACTTTGTCTTCGTTAGTGGGGACTTTATCATCTTGTCTTGTACTAGACTGTCATCCTCGCTCCGCCCACTCTGGGTGAGCATGTGTTAGTGTAGTAACCATCACATCTCACATACAGCAACCTCCAACATTCGACCCGTATCAACAATGAACGAATCCCGTGAGTGGCTTCCCGAACCTCATTAAAGATTCAAGTACCTCGTCAAATCTCCTCCTTCATCTCACAAAAGCCGCCGTAATCGTCGATCATCCTGATCCGTCGTCACAAGTTTAACCCAAGCTTTCGTATCGTTCGATATGAGTACCACGACAAGGACTCGACGCCCCCACACGCGCAGCAAGACAGGGTGTCTGACGTGCCGAAAGCGCCGCGTGCGCTGTGACGGCGGGAAACCTACATGGTAAGTCGGACTTCGATCTCTTTCTCGTTTTTTAGACGACGATACTACACTAGGTGATTCGTGATTGGGTTGGCTGATGTGCTGTAGTGCCAGATGTAGCAGTGCAGGCAGAAATTGTGAGTTTGCGGACCCTGAGTTACCGCTTCGGGATCGTAAAGCCATATTTCTACCTGGGGAGCAAGCGCCTTGGATTGTCGAGTCAGATGCTCCTGTTACTTTAGTGACCAAGTCCCCCTTCGCCAAGTCAGTTGAACCTTTCGACTGTTTGGGTCTTGACATGTCACTACGCTCGAGGGAGTTACTCCATTATTGTAAGTGGATTTCAGTATAGCTCGATCTCTAATCTGCTAATAAGATCAGTCCATCACAGCCACGATAGTTCTGATTTGATCTTGACCAAAGCGTCGAGAAACATGTACGTATACCAGCCACCTCGTCAGACTCTATCTCATCAATCTCATTGTAGCTTCTCATCCGTCGCTCAACATCCAGATGCCCTTCGTGATACTCTTCTTATTGCTGGCTTACACTATGCATGGACTGTCGGCGATCTTCAAACATACAAGTCCACGTTTCTGTTTCATAAAGTATCGACCATTGGCATCTTAAACAGATGGCTGCAAAATATCAGTCAGCCCGGACTTATGACTTTCATTCGTCATGTTTCCATCCTTTGTTTCATCGAGGTATTCCTTATCTTTTATTTGAGGATCGTTATGATCTGGTTGCTGACAAAAAAAGGCCTCGTATGGAAATGTAGGCGACACAGAAGCTCACGTCAACGGCTTGATCAACGCCGTCAACCTTCTCAGCCCCCTCGATGATGACTTCGGTAACAGAACAAGTCTCGATGAAGAACTGGCCAATAGATATCTTCTGCTGTAAGCATCTTGCTTCTGTCGATTTGTCCTTCTGAGGCTTACCTATCAGTACACACTATGCCTACCAAGGTTTCAAAGCCCGAATATTGGGCAGCGACTCACTAAAGAACATGTTCCGCCAGAACAACACCGCCGACTTCTCGACTTTCGTGTCACTTATCCATCTCTGGAAAACGCAGAATGTCGGACATCTTGAGATGCGCCTGAACGCTATGAAATTGCTACCCTTCTTTTTCGCCGTCCTACCCTCATCAACACAATTTCACAACATCGATGCCTCGCCTTTGATCGAACATCTGAAGCATGTGACGATATCAACACAAACAGCTAGCGAGGATCGGTACAAGTGCGATCCGAGCTGGGAGTGGATTGAGGGTTCAGAGTCACGGTTGCTGTGCGCGACTATCAGCTCTCATTTCTCCTCCATGTTTGAAGACGATATGTTTTCATCGAGTTGCGCGAAGTATAGTATCTCATGGTCTGGTATGTGTGCTGCGTCAAGTCTGTATATGCACAACGTTCTTGAGCTTTGGGACGGTGGAGACCCTATGAATAACGGTCTATCACGGCGATTCCTATGCATTATGAAGAAAGACCTGGAGCAGACGATAGATACTTTGGGATCAAGCGACGCATCTGACTTTTGGCTATGGAGAGCCTTTCTGGGCCTGTATAGCATCACGAAACACCAGGCCTGCGCCCATGATCCGACGTTGGATGATATAGCTGGTGTTTATCATGGCTTTATGGAGACATGGAAGATGGTCACGGGTGTAACGCTGTGGGAAGATGTCCATCAACGGCTGATCTCAATAGCATGGCCTGATCGCCAGGGTCATGAAATGGAGCCGAGTATGTGGGGAGGAGCGCTTGAGTATGAACCATCTGACATGTGGCTCTATGCGAAGTAGGCTGCAGGTATCAGCCAATGTTGTATTATCAGTCAAAACTCAACTCTTGAGGAGAAATTCTTATCAGCATCCATTCTACGATGTAAGTTTCACCATCTTTCACAGATGCTTAACCGCTTTTCCGATCGGTACAAGAACCACGCATTATCCCGTCAGCAGGGATCGAAATATTCCCCGATGCAGAGCTTATCTCCAGATGGGAAATAGACCCTGTCGGTCTTGCGATCGTGAAATCCACCCTGTAGATGTGTGTCAAGGGTGGCTCACCGACAACAAAGCGCCAACAAAGCCACTTCGGTTAAACACTTACCGTTTGGGAAACCCCGCCGTGAGGAT
The DNA here is from genome assembly GCA_030777805.1 of Fusarium sp. MBC 364. NCBI lineage: Eukaryota > Fungi > Ascomycota > Sordariomycetes > Hypocreales > Nectriaceae > Fusarium > Fusarium sp. MBC 364. Next base: position 47,678 of record JAPFSC010000126.1, read on the forward strand.
GATAGGACCAGGCTTGTCAGATTTGTGAATTTCCCATTATTTGGTGATGCATTTGTGAGGTGATTTCGACTCGTGAGTTCTTGGGCCAATCAAAGCTCAGCGGACCGCCGTCCGAAAGGTGAATTCTTTTGGGCGGAGGAAAAGTTCCCTCATGTTATCGTCCAACCGGTGTCTTTCACGATACGTGCACGATAATCAGTAGAATTAAATGTTTATATATAAATGATGCACTGAATGCCTTTCGGATTTTGTCACACATTTGCGAAACCCGCTTCCTATCAGCTTGTTGTGTCATCCAGCTCATTCGACCATCGCAGCGGACATCATTAGAAGAGCTTGTCTCTGTACCAAACCTGTCAGTTCAATTTTTATATGTAAGCGACAATGACAGAATTGTGCGTTTGCGGGGAGATCTAGCGACTGATGCGATTCTAGGCCTCGAGTTCACTCAGCACCATCCCCAGCATCAGACCACCATCCACACTCAAAGATAAAACCCGTTGTACTGTACTCCGCAAAACCGAGTCAACTAGCACCATTCAGGGTCCAACCCTTCCCATCTTTTCAGGGGAACGCAGGCAGCAAGCGGGCCGGAGCAAGGGTCTTTGCGTTACTACAGAGAAAGATTACATCATACCCTCGTCAATGCTGGTCATTCTAGAAGATTCAGAAGCGCTTCCGATTCTCAAAAAGTCAGGCAATTGTCAGGATCGAAAAAAAGCGAGATCTTTTCCCTTTTTCTCTTTGCAGAAGAACATCATAGAAGTGCACGGATAAGATGAAGAACCCTGGCCAGCAGAATTATTTGATCATAGCAAGATCTGCGACCCAGAAAGACGTGGGTAAATCGTTTTTTTTTTCTTGCTTATTTACGTAGCCTCGTACTCACGTGATTTGCAGGATCATCAGATTCTCGAAGACTTTGGCGAGCCGCTTTGCAATGTCCCGCTGTTTCAGACGAGTGATATCCCGACGAGCTTGAAGGATAGTGGCAAGACGTATGAAGTGCAACTTCATATCAAACCGTATTCAGAATCGCGAAAGCCTCAGAAACTTCATGCCGAAAGGCCAAAGATTAGTTTGAAGAGGAAGCACAACAACAGCCGAGCATGTTTTAGTGAGAGGTCCACTTCTGGCCGAGAGACGATTTACTCTCTGCATGCAAAGTCAGAACCAGCAAAAGGATCAAAGTCACAACCTGCATGTATTTTCTGCAATGAGACGGACACTCCTATGTGGCGTAAAGGGCCTGAAGGACCTGGAACTCTTTGCAATGTCTGCGGATTGATCTATGCCAAGAGGGAATCCAAGGGGGCATTGATGCTTTCCAGGGAATACAGCCGAGGGACTCGTGATACAGTCTCGGATGAGTCTTCACGACAATCATGACAGACACGCGCCGCAGCTGAGCAATCGGCTGGGCAAGTGGATGTTGGCGTCTCGAAAACAGGATCAGGCGCAACACTTTTCTCTACATTTTGCAGCGTTACAGCGTCACGGTTCAACGAATATACCAGGCGCATTTGGGTTAGGAATACAGACAAGATACGTCAGAAATACGTACGACATGTTTTCATCAAAATTTGACAAATGCCGACCATGAATGCATCATCGTGAAGTCGTTTGGCAAGGTCGGAGCTCCGCTCGTATGACTTCTGCCACCAACGCCATATCCCGAAAAGCTTCAAAGTGAGGTCGGACCTCCGCATGTCAAGTTTGAACTGCCGTTGACTGCACTGACTTTCTTTTTTCCAACCCGGCAAAATCTGACACTTCAATCAACTAACGACACGATCTTCACCACTATAATCTAAGACACTCCAATGACATTCTTCAATCGTGTCAACGGACCTCGTCCGCTGCGGATGTCAAAGCTTTAGAGCATTGGCCAATTGAGAGAGGAACCCTGGGGGCGAATTGACGTCGAGATGCAGGCACACACAAGCTAGCAAACACCAAGTGGGAGAACCAGTTTGAACCCTTGAGAAACCCAATTAACTTTAGCGGGGAGTTTTGCCTTTCGAGGTTAATGTGTTCCAGTCCGATTAGCCACTCACTACGCCTCATGGCTTCAACCCCTCCATTGGCATCCGGCAAGTGTCCTCCTGCTCACTCGCCTGAATCACACAGTGTCACTCAACAACGCCTCCAGTTCTTTCAGAGATTGCAAGAGGGGCGAAGGAAGAAAATAAGAGGGTCGGCAGTTGCAAAACCAAACATCTCTCAGATTGGCGTTCACCAGCCCCCACGCCGCGATACACTGTGTCGCACATGAAAACTCAGCCATATTTTCTGTGCCAATGATGGCCCAGCCTGTGCAAGGAGTTGAGTAATCGCAGCTGACGCGTCGGCAATGAGGGCTGCAGCAGTCATGTGCGGTTTAATTTCTAAGCGATGTGACAAAAGGCAAAACTGCTGTTCTGCTGCGTCTGGGGTGAGAGACACGCTTGACGCGGCACAGGAACGGCTGTCTTTATGCAAGGAGCTAGGAACAGCCTTATCTATCACGCCAATTGTGCTGCGAGGGACACCGAACATGAGACGGGCTGATGTCTCAGAGCGCACAGTAAAAGAAGCAATACTCGACACAACAGGCGCAATACTGTTGAGTTTCAAGGGCGAGGCCATTAGAGTGGTGAAAACTCAGAACTGGATTGTGAAAAACACGGCTTTCCTTATCCCCGATGTTCTAAAAACGCGCCATGCCGTGCTTCTCCATCAAAACATGCTCAACAGACCAATCTCACAACCTCAGCTCATGCGGTAGCTTTGCTCCGGTCTCCGCGAATGGACCCTGATTCAGGGACCCTGCACCAATAGTGCAGTGATCTACAAGGGTCTCTGGGGCGAAAGAGGCTTGTCGTCACGCTTTAGCCCTAGGCTAGGTATGTAGCAGCGCCGCCGCAGCGCAACAAAAGAGGGGGTGGGAGGGGGTATTAGAAGCGGCTCGATCCCAAGGTCCTCCCTTTGTTTTGAGGATCGGATTTCCACTTCATTCATCGATTCAATCAAATTTACCACGATGATCAAACCAGCACAAGCGAACCTCACCAAAACGAGCAATCCTGCTTTGATCCGCAGGAGACGCGAACGCGCTCATCCTTGTCGCGCGGACTATTCGGAATCAAGCATTTTTCCGCCCCGAAGATGCACGTTTGCTCGGAGACCTCCGGGTCCCAGCCACAGAGTAAGATTTCCCACGCAACTTTATTCCTCCGAGCCCGAGCTAATCCCGTGTTAGATCCGACACAGCGTTCAAGAAGTCCAGCATACCGGACGCCCGCTATGTGAAGTGGTGTTGTTTCAGAACACAGCCGTTCCCAGCCCCTTGGCAGCCAAGCCTGAAAGCAACCGCGATCAGTTGAAGGCTGGTTCACGCGCCTCGTCTCTCAGATCAGCTGCCGCGTCGACGCGTTCCATTAGATCTCGTTCTACGAGGGCGAGTATGAGAGACACCTATGAAGCGCGCACGTGGCGGAATAGACTTAGACGCCATTCGGTAAGGTATTCCCTGCCAAAGATAAGACATCCCAGCTAACCAGCCACAGAGGTCTCCCAGATCCCTTGAACCCAGCCCTTGTTGTACTTCATGCTTCACCAAAGAAACACCCATGTGGCGCGAAGGACCCTTCGGCTCACACACCCTCTGCAACGTATGCGGTCTTCTATTCGCCAAACGTGAATCGCGAGGCCGATCTCTTCTTGTGCAAAGGGACGTTGACAGGATTTCTCACGTCTCCTAAACAACCGCGACCACCCTAACGACAACGGCACTCTTCTCTTTGTTCTCTCTTTGGCACTGCATTTCTTTAATGTTTTATCTTATGGGTTTACGTGAGTGATGAGGCAAAATGGTTTCTATACCCCCGGCGCAGGATTTGGGAAGGGCATTTTGTGAAAGACTACTCGGCTGGCTACTTGAGTCTTATTGTCAAAATGGCGTTCTTGGGCACACGAAAATATTATCATCTTGGATTTATTAGCGCAGATACCTCAGTCACTGTTATCAATTGCAGTCTCTTTTTCATTTTTGAAGTTTGGTCTTGATTTTGACACCTGAATGATCAACGCTGTTACATAAACAGACACTCTCTGAAACTCATGATGTCTACACCTGGTTTTCTGATAAACTCTGTAGATACTATATTTACCATTTTGAAATATTGTAAATCTGTCTTCTTTCAGCTTCTGGTTTCGCAAATCGAGTACTAACCGATATCTTGGTAACACTCAGCACTGGTGCAGGGTAGCTTGATGTGTGGAGCTGATTAGTCATGTTATGCCCGATGCTAAGTGAACTTATGCTTTGTGGCCATAAAGCTGGTGAAGCTGTTGACTGACCCTGTGAGAGTACTAGAGCCACTGATCCTGTCGCATTGATATACTCAAACCATGTTACCCATGATCGGCGGACAATATGAGCATTGTAATTTCTTCACTATATATATATAAATGGCTGACAATTTGTCATCAAAAACAGCTTGGTACTGTGGTCTAGTTGGTCATGACATCTCGTTAACACCGAGAAGGTCCCCGGTTCGAGCCCGGGCAGAACCTCACTTTTTGCCTCCAGCAAACATCTTGTAATCCAAAAATGGAAGTATTTCATGGTCCTAAGAAATCTCAAATCAATTTTTAAACCACTGTCTCGCCAGTCATTGGTGAATACGGTTTCGTCTTGACTTTAAAGTCTTCAACCATTAAACCCTCAACCGCAGCCTGATACGTAAAATAAATACCACAAAAGGGGAAAAATCACGATCTTTTTTATCACTCATTGCAAGGATCCGAAGTCGTCATTTTGCGAAAGCTTATACACTGGAGGCGGTTACGGCCCGACGACAGGAAGCCTCCACTTTGCAAGCACGCAATTTGACTTTCGCATGCTATTCAACTCGAACCACCATTTGCAGACTGAGACAATAGGCAACTTGAAAGGGATCTCGAAGAATGTCGAAGAAGAAATATGACAAAATGGCGTTTTCAAACCCTAGAAGCCGACAACACAACTCAAAAATATGATTTTCGATTCCGCATGTCGGGGATCACGAAACGACTTGCATGCATACGGCCCCATCCATATCGGCCCAAATCGCGAACGATTGCCATCCCTCAACCCTGGCTGATGGACCCGATCTGTCAAGGTTTGTGTCATAGTTCTTGATCAAACCAAACGCGATCGAAGGTAGCGCTGTCGTGATCGCCATTGTCCGATAAAGGGCCGCTTGACCACGAACAGCACTTATAACAACGATCCCCTCTGTCCGAGATGGAAACACACCCAGGAGATCCAGCCTTGGAGCTTGAAACCATGAGCGACACTTCTAAGAAGAGTCCCGTGGAGGACACAGTCACAGCGGAAAGACGATCCCTCAACGACGAGTCAATAAAGGAGCAGGCGCAGCTCCTCGGAGCTACAGTAGAGGAGGTCATCGAAGCCGAAGAGCATTCCCGCACACTCAATCTAGACGAGGCTAGAAACGTAAGACATACCGAAACTCATTATGGGATTATATTAACAGTCACACAGCTCGCAGAAACACTCGTCCATTTCCACGAACATGACCCCAATTTCGGCACACAGTCCATCGTTCGCCTCCAAGACTTCCTCAAGAACGAAGCCCTTTTCGAAAATCCCGACAAACATGAAGAAGCCATTTCAAACATCAAGACCGAAATTTCCCTCCTCACGATTAACTCCCCCTACGCAGAAGTCCGCGCAGTAGTAAGTAATAAAGACGACCCCTCCACACCAGCAGGTACAATCCGCGCGTGGACCATCGGTCTCTTCTTCGTCATCGTGCAAAGTTCCGTGAACCAGCTCTTCTCCGTGCGACAGCCTACGATTCGTCTTGAAGCGCCCGTTATCCAACTGCTCTCCTTCCCTCTAGGCCGAGCGTGGGAGAAATGGATGCCTGTTGGCGAATTTGGCTGTTTCGGTGACAGGATCAAGCTTAATCCTGGCAAGTTCACGCAGAAGGAGCATATGCTTATTTCGATCATGGCGAATGTTTCGTCGAGTTTGCCTCATTCGAGATATATTATCTTTACGAGTTGGTTGAAGAAGTATTTTGATCTTCCTTTTGCGGCGGACTTTGGATTCCAGATTTGTCTTGCGGTGAGTAGCTCTCTTTCAAGAATTGGGAATGTGGCTAATGGAAATAGTTGTCTATGAACCTGCTGGGATTCGGTCTTGCTGGTCTTGTGCGTCGATTCCTGGTGTATCCGTCATTCTGCATCTGGCCTCGGTCATTGGCAACGATCGCTCTGAACCAAAGTCTACACAGTGGTAAGCAAAGTAGCCTGTCGGGGTTCTTCACGATTTACTGACACGAGCGCAGAATCTGGTAACGCAGGCGTCCTCGGACCTTTAAAGAAGATCTACACCATGTCGCGATTCCGTTTCTTTTTTATTTCCTGCAGCGCTATGTTTGTATGGTTCTGGTTCCCCAACCTCATCGTCAAAGCCTTATCCATCTTCAACTGGATCGCCTGGATCGCACCGTTCAACTTCACACTTGCAGCTATCACCGGCGTCTCTAAAGGTCTCGGCTTCAATCCCCTTCCGACCTTCGATTGGAACGTCGCTACTTACTACATCGATCCTCTCTTGGTTCCGTTCCATGTCACCTTTAACATGTTTCTCGGTGCGGTTCTGGGTGGTATCACCATTGTTGGGTTGTATTGGAGCAATACGTTCAACACGGCATACTTACCAATTAACACGAATACCATGTTCGATAACACGGGTGCCAAGTACAATGTTTCTTCCATCTTGGATAATCGGGGATTGTTGGATGTGGAGAAGTACCATGCTTACAGCCCAGTCTATATCGCTGCTTCATCTCTCACCTATTAGTAAGTTGTCTTCAGATTTCTAGTTGTTGCAAAGCTTACAAGCTGTAGCATTTACTTCTTCGCTGTGTACAGCGCAGTAATCTCTTACGCTCTTCTTTACCACTGGCATGACATCAAACTCGGCTTCAGGTCTTTGATCGAAAGCTTCAAGAAGAATAGCAAGATCAGCGAGTTCCAGGATATTCACACTAAACTCATGGCCAACTACAAAGAAGTTCCCGAGTGGTGGTACATGATTCTGAACGTTAGTGCAAGATCTGGTCGCCGAAGGGCTCAGCTAATAGGATCCAGGTTGCTGGTGTCGCATTCGGTGTTGCAGCTGTCGCAGGTTGGCCTACTAACACGAGCGTTGGTACCGTCTTCTTTGGTCTTGCGCTTGCTCTGATCTTTACCATACCTACGGGTATCATTTTCGCTACTACTGGTATCGAGGTTGAGTTCAACGTGTTGGCTGAGTTTATTGGAGGAGCATGGCAACCCGGCAATGCGCTGGCGGTAAGTACCAACTCTTGGAAGGGGCTGGACTCCCTATCTAACGACCGCCTTAGATGAACTTCTTCAAAGGCTTTGGCTACGTGACTGTGGCTCACGCTCTTGACTTCGCCAACGACCTGAAACTGGGCCACTACCTGAAGATCCCCCAACGACAAACCTTCTGGTGCCAGACTGTCGCGAGTAAGTCACCCGAACCATATCGCACAGACATCAACTGACAACACACAGCTATCGTCTCCGCTTTCGTCTGCACTGCTGTCATGAACTTCCAGATCCGCATGATCCCCAACATCTGCGAAGCGGGCCAAAAAGACCGTTTCACCTGCCCCGGCGTCGAGTCCTACTTCACAGCAGCCGTTCTCTTCGGATCCCTTGCACCACAGCGTGTCTTTGGCAAAGGTGGCATGTACACCGCTCTTCTCGCAGCCTTTCCAGTTGGCTTGGCTTTTCCTGTGCTGTACTACTACGCCACGCGCAAGCTCCCCAAAACTCACTTCCTCACCAAGCTTCACCCCGTGGTCATTTTCAGCGGTGGTCATATCTGGTCGCCGTATAATCTGGCGTACATTTGGCCTGCCGTTATACCTGGCTGGATCTCTTGGGTTGTTGTAAGGAAGAGATATCTTTCGTTTTGGTCAAAGTACAATTATGTCCTGTCGGCGGCGTGGCAGACTGGAATTGCACTTGCTGGAGTCGTGATTTTCTTTGCTGTCAGCTATCATGGGGTTTCGATTAACTGGATTGGAAATCACGCTGATAGTGGTTGTGAGGCTAATGCTTGTACAAGACTCAAACTTCCAGAGGGAGGCACTTTTGGGCCGGCGCCTGAGACATTCACATAGACAGAGTGGTCTGGATGTAGAGGGTCGTGTAATGGAGGGCAAGTGGGCCGCCCACGATGTCTAGGACAATAAAATTGAATCTGTATCCTTAATTAGAAACATACATTTCGAACACAAACTCCAGATTCCGTCTGCACACACATTCACTTATTCACTCACTACTCGAAGGGCATGCAGATAGGCTATCAGGCCCTCCAACATCCGGTTATCGCGGGGTATAAAACCCCTCTGTCATAAACGACAGGGATTCGGATCAGAATTACGATAAGGCCTCGCCTCGGAGCCGTGGAAAAAGTTCCCTTCCAATCAGCATCTCTCACGCATCATCATGAAGTTGACAACCTGGCGCCTTTCCTAGGATGGCTAGTCAGAAATGGGTCAATTATTCCCCAAGATGGTAATTTTTGGAGAAGATGTTGGCCGTGATTCATGTCTGTTCTGGGGTATCAATATTACTCCGCTCAAGACCGACGGAGATAAATAGGCTTGGAAACAACGCATTGTTATCTTTCCATCAGCAACTCATTCTTTTTCAGGTTATTGAGACTCTTTTATAACGCCATGGCTCCGGTTCCTCACCCGCTTTGCCCACTTACTGGCGACGAGATCCAATCAACTGCTCGTCTGATCGAAAGTGTTTGGCCACAATCTGTTTCGCTATCATTCAAGGTCATAACCATTAGCGAACCACCAAAAGAGAAGCTTGCGCCTTACCTACAAGCTTTGGACAGCGGCAAGGCCCCTTCATCACTGGAGCGACGGGCCTTTGTCTGCTATTACATTCGCGGAACGGTAAGATCATCCTTCGCGACCGTCGAATCTGACTGACTTGAGTTAGGCCAATCTGCACGAGGCGATCGTCAATTTGACGACGGGCACCATTGAAAGCAATGTCAAGCTCGGACCCAATGTTCATGCCAACGCAGTCTATGATGAGGTTCAGGAGGTTGAGAAGATTGCGCTAAAGGACCCCAAGGTTTTGGCTGAGTTGGAGAAACTGAAGCTACCCGAGGGAACAGTTGTCTGTGCTGATCCTTGGATCTATGGTGAGTGAGCACCAATTGAGAAAGTATGCAGAAGCTGACGAAGTTAGGCTCGGATGGTATCGAGGATGATGATCGCATGTATCAGGTCTTCCTTTACATGCGCGATCCTGCCAACTCTGGCGAAGCTGACTCGAACCACTACGCATTCCCTCTGCCTGTCTCTCCAGTTATCGAGTGCGTCAACTACAGTGTGGTTCGTGTCGATGTCCTACCGACCGGCGCTGATGCCACTGTCAAGCCGTTGACGGCCTATCAGCCCAAGCCTGCGAATGAGTACATTCCCGAAACTCAGGAGCTGCGAAAGGATCTTAAGCCACTTCACGTCAATCAACCCGAGGGACCTAGCTTCTCCGTCACACCGGTCGGAGAGACTGGAAATGTTCTTTCTTGGCAGAAGTGGAACTTCTTTGTTGGTATGTCGGAGCCCAATTTTGCCTTGTTCATTGCGCTAACAGTTCTGTCCAGGTTTCAACCAGCGTGAGGGTATGGTGCTTTACAACGTCAAATACGACAGCCGTCCGCTCTTCTACAGACTATCACTATCTGACATGAGTGTGCCATACGGCGATCCCCGACATCCCTTCCACAAGAAGTCAGCGTTCGACCTGGGCGATGCCGGTGCTGGCGCTACAGCTAACAATCTCAAGCTGGGATGTGACTGTCTCGGCAGTATTCAGTATCTCAGTGGTGTTATCTGCGACGACAAGGGAAACGCTTTGCCAATGGAGAACGTTATATGCATCCACGAGCAAGACGCCGGTATTGGCTGGAAGCACACCAACTACAGAACCGGCAGAGCCGCAATCGTTCGTTCACGAGAGCTTGTGCTCCAGTCTATTATCACCGTGTCCAACTATGAGTACATCCTTATGTTCATCTTCAATCAAGCTGGAGAAGTCACGTACGAAGTCCGAGCAACAGGCATCCTATCAACCCAGCCCATCGACCACGAGCTGGACAAGGTTGGCGTGCCTTTCGGTACAGTCGTACACCCCGGTGTTCTCGCAGGCGTCCATCAACATATCTTCTCCCTCCGAGTAGACCCCATGATCGACGGCCACACCAACCAACTCACCTACACAGAAGCCCACAAGATCCCCCGCGACCCCCAAAGAAACCCTCATGGAAGCGGCTACGAAATCGTCGAAAAGACCATCGACAAAACATCCGGTCTCGACATCGACTACGATCTCAGCCGCGTCTACAAAATCACAAATCCCAACTCCCTTAACCCCATCAACGGCAAACCCGTCAGCTACAAGATCCAAGCTCCACCATTCCAAAAGCACATGGGCGACGAAGATAGCTTCTTGCACAAACGCGCCGAGTTTGCGGATCATAACATTTACGTCACCACACATCGTGACCGTGAGCTTTACGCGGGAGGTTGGTATACTAACCAATCGCGTGGTGGTACTGGTGTCAGGAGCTGGGCGGAGAGAGATGAGACACTTACGCCTGAGTCTGATATTGTGGTTTGGGTGCAATTTGGTATCAACCATATCCCGCGCATTGAGGATTTTCCTGTTATGCCGGTTGAGATTCTCAAGGTGCATCTTAAGCCTGTGAATTTCTTTACGAAGAATCCTGCGTTGGATGTGCCGCCGAGTGAGCAGACTGTTAACCAGAGCACTCTAGTTGAGACCAAGAAGGATGAGCCAGGATGTGGCTGTGAGCCTTCGGTTGGCTCAAAGCTATAATCTCATTAGTTTAAGACATCAGAATAGTTGCTCGTCGAGTTCGTAAAAGACTAAATAAGCCTGTCACTTAGGAAGGACACCCTTTCTGCTTAGTATACCAAGAGGCCACTGTGATGTGAGCTTCATATTATTGTATTAATTTACTTTGGAGTTTCCATTTCCTCCAAGCCAGGCATATCTTCTCCCGGTTCACCTAATCTTTGTACATGAACCGTCGTCTCCTCTGATATTTGTATCCCATTCAGCCCCTCATTCACCGTAGGCGGCGGCGTCCGGTCCCTCCAAGGACTAAAAATCGTTATCTCTGTTCCCCAACCCCATCCTGGATGTGAAGCTTCAAGATCGTAACCGGCAGGTACATCGTCTTGCACCGCGAATTCGCAAATCGAACTTGAGGCGTTTTGATTGGAAACCTTTGTCTCGCGGCTGCCTTTCGTACCGTATTCGCTGGCCAGTACTGAGTCTAAGACTGCGCGCTTGCTTCGGTGAGAGGAGAGGAAAGATGAAGGGATTATTCTGCGGAAGATAGGGCGTAGCATCGGTAATGAGACTAATGATTGTTAGTCGAGCTTTATGGCGGAAAGTCGGTAGAGCATACTCGTGACATTAGCGAGATTGGTCTCGGCTGCGGCCAAAGCACTGTGATATCCCATTTTCAAGGCAATTTCTCTTGAACTGCCGTCAAAGTTGAACGCATCGTAAATAACAAATACAGTCAAGACAACAACACTGTTTCACACGTTAGCTCAACATACCGCATCATTATTAGAGTAGGAAACGCACAGAGCACCAAAGCCAAAAAGCGCCATCACGGCAATCTTCTGGCCGATTGGTAAATGCATTCGATACACTTCCACCAGCGGAAGCAGGAGAATAATAAAGTCCAAGATTAAATGCGTTAAGCCGGTCGAGAAAAAGTATGTCGAACTAGGGACATTGCAATGGGTATCTCGGCGATCAATGTCCCAGTAGGCGGAAGTGGGTTGACATTGCATCGTCAAGAGGAACATTCGGACAATGAACCAGGCTACGCAGAGCACCAGAACAACTTGTATCGCGATTCGGGAATGGGAATATTTGAAGAGGCGCCAATAAAAGGTCAAGATAGCGAGCTTTGCAAAACCGCAAGCTATCGTGTAGGTCAAACTGGCGATGAAGGTGAATATGTATGATCGTTCGAGGCGTTCGTCTTCGGTGAGGTGCGACGGGCCATCTTTGAGTGGTATACCAAGTCCATAGTCGAGGTCTGCATTGGAGGGTTGTTAGTCAATTGCGACAGCGAATAAAGAGAGGTGCGCGTACAGACGAGATTGTCTATCGAATACCCAAGAGCTCCAATCTGCATCAAAAACCAATTAGCTACACAAACCGTCGAGATCAAGTGGCTGACGTACAAAAGCAAGAACCGCCAACCAATCGTCAAAGCCATAACCCGCCCTCGTCATACGTCTCGCCACCAGTCTCAGCACAAGAACCAGCGCGGCCAGTGGTAAAGTAACGGCAATCGAGGCGATGACGTCCGGTCTATAGTCCATCGTGCATGGTCGCGATGCCGTCTCTCTCTCGGGCGGCGGGAGGGGAAGAGGAAATAAAAAGGAAGAAAAAAGGAAGAAAAGAAGGGATGGGAAAAGAAGAGAGACACAAGGTGTGATGTCTCACCTTGACCAGTCAGCAGAGAACGTAATGACTCGAGTGAAACCTACGACGTTCGAGCGCTAAAAACGCCTATGATGACGGTTTAGGGGCTTTGATGTTACGCTAGAACGGCTCTTATCGTGGGGGATGGAGATTGAGATGCGGGGGGGCGATGGGCGATGGGGCCTGCCAAGAAATGTCCCGTTGCTTTGATCGCTCCATCTCAACTTTTGTCTCAGCACTAATTGAAGTGTCTCACATTTAGATCACCATCACTGAGAATAATAAAAAGGAGACAGCAAGGTGAACCTGCAATTATGCCAACGAGACGTAACGTCCGTGTAATTCCCGCCACTAGTCCAGCAGACAACAACGCTAAGAGAAACTCTGTTTGGTGGCTAAACGTCCTGGGCCTGATCGCCATTTGTTGCGATTGGTTCTTCATTCCAGCTGATCTACAAGCGAGGAACTTTCAGCCCGCAGAGAAACCTCCGATACTTTCGATGTACCGAACTCATTGCCTGTTTCGAGGAAAGTTCGTGGCTGAATGTCTCAAATGCATGTCGCTTATTAGTCGCTAAGGCGGACGGTTGAGCGCTTTGACAGGAACGGGAGATAAGAATATTAACGTTAATCCGAATGACAAATTGACAGCGTTGGAACTTTATGATACGTGCTTGTTTGAGTCATGAGAAATGCATCTTAATATTATTTACCGTTGGGGAAAGTCCCAATGCGTCTTCATCTCATATCTCCAAGGTACCTCAGTTACTCCCATATCCCTCCCAATCCTCCCATCCTGGAGTAGGACTACCGTAATAAACAGGACTCGATGCCCATCTCCATGATAGCCGCGCATCAGTGCCTTCCAGAAGCCACCATCCAACCCCCGCATTTGGCCCTAAATGAAACGGAGGATGTGGGTAGCTGTTGACATACGGAAGTTTTATAGTTTCCGGGCCACCTTCACTACGATCCACCGAGTACCAAAGCTGACTGAACGTGCCTCGCTTCCAACTATCTTTCTTTTTGACATATTGAGATGCTCCATCATCAAATGCCTGGTGAGGTACCGCAATGGCGCACTCAGTTAGACCAGGCCTGGTTTTGACGAGGTTGTCCATGTGGCCACACAACGTGTCGAACCAGCTTGGATGATAATCCCAGATGAACTGTGCTGATATGTAAAGACGTTTGAGGTTTGGAAATCGTGGTTGTTGTAGCAGATTAAAAAAGGTCTCGCCGTAATCTGCGGCGGACTCCGGCTCCCATTCCAACTCGAGGGCGGTTATGAGGGATACACGATGAGGTAGGATCACTTGATCAATGTAGGTCAAGAGTGGTTCGTCGTAAATAAGAATTGTATTCTTCGAGTACAAGATGTCGATGGTTTCGGCATAACTAAAGCACAAAAGTTAGCAACGACTGAAGCTGAATGTAGAGAGCGAACCAGGATATCTCAGAGAACTGTCCGAGAGCCCAAGAGAGGAATAGACTAGCCTAAATCCTTGTCTAAGCTAGCATACGGTGGCGAATCTCTTTCGTCTCTTTCGCTCTCATCGACTGATACCCTGGCGAGACTCAACTCACTTTTGCCGACAAGACAGAAGCCAACCCATAACACCAACAGATTCAAGAACCACTTCAGGATCAGGGTCCTTTAATTGAAAATCACATTCGTCAGACCAAGGACCCTGGAGCAAGCCTCGAGTCATAGGACCTTTTGCACCGGTCGGGACGTGTCTACAGACCATTCCGAAGAAATGCCAAGCGTTGGGTGGATCTGCATCGCACTTCAAACACATGTGCAGACGTCGACCTCCAAACGCCAACACCAAAATGTCTCGCCTGAGATTAGGAGGGATTTTGAACCAGGAAGACGTTTGGTAAGTTGCAGTAACATTTCTCTGCTGCTGAGTGTCGTTTTCTCGGAATCCAGTGGGTGTGAGAGCACGAGGCCTGGACGGCAGACGAGGGATGTCGTCAACGTAGTCTTTCCAATTATAGGCATATATGTCTTTCTTGGCCGACTGAGTAGGTTGATAAACTAAAATCTGTCAAAATCTGATTACAATTTGAGGAGGGATTTGGATCTCGGAAGCTATCCGCTTAGGCTTTAGGAGACAAAATAAAGTAGCCTAAATGCTGGGCTAAGCCAGCATAAAATGACCAAATTATTTCGTCTCTTATGCTTTCGGCTACTGATTCATATGGAGAGAGCCTTTCCCGCCAACCAAGCTGTAGAACTTACATGGTGAACGAGGCGAATGAGGCGAATCGTATGTCGGCGAAGTGATGCTGTAACCTGGCGATGCAGGTGAGGTAGGTGAGCCATCCGGTGACGGCATGTTATCAACGGGAGAGCGCGAGCAAGCCGTCCAGTGTGGCGAAAGCGGCTCTTCTAATGGGCTATATGTCATTCTGTAAAGTGATTTGGATGTAAGAAGGAAGAAAGCTCGGTTTGTATATTGAACAGCTGCCTGGTTGTTACTCCTACTGATGGCACGTGCAGTGTTACGTAAGACAAAATTATCCACCGAAGCTTACAGTCGGTCACTTGAAACAAACACTACTCATTCAAGCGGCTGCCTGTGTAAGAAAGAATTATCTAATGTTTAGGGCGCCGAAATAAGGTATTCTAAATCTTAGTCTAAAATGACCCACAACAGTCTAATTATTTCGTCCCTTAGGCTGGAATTTACGGGCTCAGTCCCATCTTCTGCTTAAGGCGAGTGAAATCACGGGCCTTTCCCCAAGCCGTCCAATCCCACTGATCGTTGTACATCATCATCGAGAAGATCATAATAGAGTCGGCGTTGGTGGTAGCCTTGTCAGGGCCCGAATTGCCTGTAATCCTCTTACGCGCCATAGCAAGCTCCATCATCAATTCGATGCCGTAAGCACCCTGCTTTCTCAAGCCTCTTGGACCGAGATAAGATTGAGGCTGCGGTGAATCATACTTCCGGATGATCTTATTGCCGCTGGCATCCTTTCCTTGATACATGACCTGCCCGTTCTTATCAACAGCAATGTGGTCCTGAATATTGTGCTCGAGCTGAGGAGTGACGCCACCGAACCAATGGCAAAGCTCGTGCCACAGCTGTGTGTGGAAGGAAATAAGACCGTCCTTGAGCTCTGTGCCCGATGAAACAGAGGCCTTGAAATCTCGAGGGGAAGTGCGTGCCCGGAAAGCGTCGGAAAGCATATCGTCACAAATCATGATCAGGTCGTCATGCGCCGAGATAACAGCCTTACGGTTACCGAAGCACACACCAAAGTTGTTTGTCTGTGTACGTCGGAACGAGAATCGGCCTTGGAAGTAGAGGGCTCCAGCATAACCCTGCTTGAAGTTGCGTTGGTCCTTAACCTTGCCCATGCCGGGCTCCGGCTCGTCGTCGGCGTCAACCCACTGCCATGCAGACTCGCCGCAGATAATCACGGGCTTAGCGTTCGGGCGCGCGGCGAGCGTCGGGTTGTTACCCTTTTCGGGTGAATTCTTGTTGCTAGGAAGCACGTTGACTGCGGAGGCGTAGAGGTCTGGTCTAAGGTTAGCCTAAGTCCTGTCTAAAGAACAGATGAATTCTCCTCTAAAAGCCTAAGAGACGAAACGTAGTAGCCTAAATGCTAGTCTAAGCTAGCATAAAGTGCCTAAATATTTCGTCTCTTAGGCTCTCGGCAGGGCCATTCTTCGTACATACCTCGGAGTCGCTCAGTGTAACGCCTGTCGGCAGGGCCAGGCTTAGCAGGAATCTTATAGCCAAACGCCATTTGCACATGCGTAGCAATTCGCTGCCATTTGACAGCCTCATCGGGATCGGTCCTTTGGTCGGGCATCCTTCGTACTAATTAGTAATTGTCGACATGCGATCGCTGACGGTAGACAATACATACCTATTCAGAACGAACTCGAGGGAACTCTTCGCTGCATCAGCGAGTTCAATTGACTGAGTCAAAGCGTCCTTGATGTCAGCCTTGTAGGCATCACAGCTGCTGTGGATGTCCCAAGGCTCCAAAGAGGCATCAGGGAGAGCCAATGCAGAGCCTGACCACAGACTGGCGACAGCGAGGGAAAGCGTTGAGAAACGCATGTTTAGAAAAGAATGACTAAAATGGACTAAAAACGAGTGTATGCGTACCAAAAACGCGGATGAAAGAGCGAATGACTACTGCAAAAAAGTAACGGAATTCCATCATGTATGTATTCTTACATTTCGCATATCAATTCGGTAAATGAGAGTAGGGACGTGCTACAACATGGATGGTGCTGACAAGCTTCGCCCTTAATCTGATCCTTCGAGGCGTACCCGCCCCTGCAGTAAATTGCGATGAGCCGCGCTATGCATTGACCATGTAAGCAGAATGCAACACTGCACAGAAACTTGGCATTTGATGGGATGATTAACGAACAAAACATTTCTCCGAAATCCTTCAAAAGTTCTTTCGTACGATTGATTCTCCGAGGGAGCTCCGTGACGGTAAAGGCGGATGACGGGCGGTTGTTGACGAATCTCGCTTATCGCCGATCAATTAGACTGGTTGGTTGCTGTGCCTCACAAGGGAGTTGAAGCCGTTAAAGTTCCGACGGGCAATGCATCTCAATTGCTGCAATTGATACAAGCAAAACAGTGAATCTTGTTCCATGTTTTTTTCTTCATTACGCCGTTGCACAGGATGAGGATGGTGAGAACACAAGGCAGAAAGCATGAGAGCTTAAGATTAGAATCCTACACAGCCTGCGATCGTCCACCATAGCACAGTCCTAACTGCCGTGCCATCACAACGAGGCGCAATAACGGCCTACGGATATCCCGTCGAAGGATTTAATTAGACGTAAGACGAATGCAACACGATGAAATAAGCCTTTCTGTGCAAGATTACCATGTTTCATTGTAGGATTCGAATGCACGTTCCCGATATGGGTCTGCATCCCAGAAACAAGGCTGATTTTCAGACTCCACTGCGTTTCAGAAGGCTTACACTAGAAATTGTGATCCACTAGCCCTGGAACTTTGGTTTGCAGAAGGACTTGCACTTCATGAAAAGGGTCTGTATCGCCAGATGATTCCCATCACGGCCATTCATCCAGCCATTCATTCATTCGTTTTTTGGTCTCTGGACTGTACTAGCCTCACATTCGTTTTCTTCAGTCTGCTAGTATAGTCGTTCATTCTTTAATTCCTTTTCACAATGCAGCAACCGTGGAAGCTGCGCGTTCTGGCGCTATGCTTGGCGACAGGGCTGTCTGGTGCTTCTGCTCAAGACTTCACCACGTCCACTGGCACTGAGACTTCCACTGATACTAGCTTTTCTGTTCTCGAGCCTGCTCCCTCCACCGAGGTTGCTCTTCCAGAGACTTCTTCGGCGGCATATGTCGATGGACCTGCCTCGTCAGCGACTTCGGAAGCTCAGATTGAGATCCAGCCTACCTCCGCAGACAAGGAGGAGTCGACAGGATTTGCTGTTTTCCCGAATCCTGAGTCAACTCCCCTTGTTGACTCTGCTTCGGTCGATGTTCCTCAACCATCTACTGAGACTCAGGCCGAAGTTGTTGTTCCTAGCACTGAGACTCAACCCGAGGTTGTTGTTCCAAGCACAGAGACACAGCCTCTTGAGGTTGGCACACCCACCGACATCAGCATCCCCATCAACACTGCCGCAGGGTCTATCGAGACTGCTGATGCCACCAGTGGCCCAGTGGAAGCTCCCACTGAGCCTGCACAGTCTCGACCTGCCCAGGATGCGTCAACTGAGCAGTCTCAGCCCGTTGTTGAGAGTACCTCAGATGTTCCCCCACCTGTCATCCCGGAGTCGACTCAATCTGCTGAGCCTACATCTCAAGTCATTGAGCAGCCTCCTGTAGTTTCTTCCGGCTCAACTGAGGCTGTTGAGCCTACCCAGGAGAACCCCGCTCCTGAGCCCACTACTGAGACTTCTGATGAAGTCTCTCAGCCTGCTGAGCCCACCACTCAGCCACAAGAACCCCCAGCTGAGGAGACTACCACCGAGGAGAAGCCTCAAGAGATTTCTACTGACTCTGCTCCCGTTCCCGCCGAGCCTACTACCGAGAAGGAGGCCCCTCAGGAGACCACCGAGCAGGAGGCTCCCAAGGATAGCTCCGAGGCTGCTCCCGCTGAGACTTCCGAGTCACAACAACCTGCCGAGCCTACCCAAGATGGTCCTGATCCCAAGCCTACGGATGCGGACGAGGCTCCCTCTTCCGAAAACCAGCCCGGTCAAACTTCCGCTCCCGATGAGCCCAAGCAGACCACAGCCAACCCTGAGCCTTCACCCACTGAGGACGGTATCGTCACTGGTACCAACGGCGCTGTCGTGACCTACGTACCTGAGCAGGACAAGGACTTCTCTGACTTCACTGGTACTACTACCACTACCGATGATGGCGGTGCTGCTATTGTCCTCTTCCCTGGTGGTTGGTTCTGGAAGCCTTCTGGTAACCTCCCTGCCGGTATCATCCCCCCTCCTCCACCTACTATCCCTGGTCCTCCTGGCGGCGGTGCTGGTGGCGGTCCCGGTGGTAACGATGACGGAAATGATGATGAGGATGACGATGATGACAAGCAGTCTACCAAGAAAGAGGAGAAGTCCACCACTGAACAGACAACCGCCAAGTCCACTGAAGCCACTACCACCTCTACCGAGGGTTGCTCTGCCGTTGAGATTGAGGACTGCACGCGCACCATCTCCTACTTCACCACCGATGGAACTCTTACCCACACTGAGTTCGGTGACTGCCCTACCATCGCTAGCTGCGCCACTGGTACTCAGGCTACTGCTACCACTACCGTCTCTGCTGAGGTCGAGGAGGGTGTCGAGATGCAGATCGATGAGGCCGACATCGACATCCCTGACAACTTCAATGATGCTGTTTCCGATGACACTGCTTCGAGGTTCGAGGAAGTTATGGATGAGTACTGGGGCGATGCTACTTCTGCTGGTATTGAGACCACTGCTGAAGCCACCACTACCTCCCAGTCAACTGAGACTACCGGCGAGACCAAGGCCGAGGAGACTACTACTGCTGAGTCTACCACCGAGTCTTCCACTGAAACTACTACTGAGAACACCACCTCGGTCCCCAGCACTCTCATCACCAAGACTCGTACAACCGAGTCCTCTGAGGAACTTTCCGGCACCACTTCCGATGGCACTTCCTCTGACACCATCACCTCCATGATCTCAGGCACCGAGGTTCCCACAACTACTACCTCTTCCATTCGCACCTACTACCCCTGCGTTCCTCACGGCGGTCCCCGCGTCGAGAACCCCTACTGTGCCTGCGAGACCACCAGCGACGGCAAACAACTCGTCGCAACTGCCCCAATGGTCTCCTACGCTTGTGACATCTACACCGAGTTCCCCATGAGTCTCTACACCACTCCTCCTCCCGCTCCCACACCCACCGTCTTCAACGAGCCTTACACTCAAACCGATGCCGGTACTGTTCTCGTCTGGCAATCGTACTCCCTTCGTGAGTGGAAGATTATGAGCCAGCCCATCACCAACACCATCGGTCTTGGTCCGGCATCCACTGTCTCAACACCCGTCCCCACCGCGACCGACACCAACGGCTCCGGTTCAAGCATCTGCAGCAGCAGTGACGGGAACGTCCGCAACGCCCTCTCCAGCGCTTGTGACAAGGCTATCAACCAGCTAGAGGACGACAAGGTGTATGACAAGTACACGGGCCGTTACGAGCAGATGGGCAGTATTCTCAAGACCCTGACTTTCGGCAAGGCTAGCTGCATTGTTCAGTTCTCTTGTGATGACTACGGTATTGGAATGAAGGGCAGTGACATCAAGAAGCTGTAAGTTTTACCACTTGATAATGTTTGACGAATTATGCTAATTGTTTTCTAGGCGTGAGGATCACCGTGAGGATGTTGGTCGTTGTGGAAATATTTATTTGTCGAATTCGTGCAAGATTCACTTGGATTATTGCACCAACTGCCATAGCGACAATTAGAGTACCATAGATTTAGAAGTAATACATCCATTTGGTTCATTCTGTAAATGTCACCCCTTGGCTTGTCAATCGTGAAGTCTATCCTCTGATCTAAGTGGTGTCATGGTCGAAGCAAGCTTGTCGGTTCAATTGAACAGGGACCGTTGTACCACAGCAATCTCGTGCAGCTTTGGGATAAACCGCAGCACGAACAGGCGATCATTTCTATATCAGGTTTCGTAGGCCGAGAATCTTCAGCGCAGGGGCCCAGTGATACTTCAATGTCGAATCGGAGGCGTCGTACCCTTGCTCTACATGCAGAAGCGAAACTGTACTTTCCACGCAATATCCTCATTTCCCCTCTTCGTCATCCCAATTGAAAGCGCGCTTTAATATTTCACCGTAATTACTGATTGACCCAAAATGCAAGAACAAATTGTACGGGGAACCTTGCCCGGTGTTGAGAAGAGTGCTGATAATGATAGGCCGTCGACCCGGACTTCGACTCTGCTCTCGAGGTTGTGAGTTGTTTCGGAGGATAGCATCGGATCATCCCAAAGCTAACATCTGATAGCCGCTCGAGGACCCTTCAACGTCGTCGCTTCGATCTAGTCTGCTCCAATTTGCTCAAGAGAATGGACGTACATACCACAAGCTCAGCGAAGGCAGTGAGTGATTGGTGCAGTTTGAGAGTCCATCAGCTAATCGCATCCAGAATATGCGTTCCCGAATGATGATGTGAGTTCAGCATAGCACATAACTGAGCTGTAACTAACTATCTTACGAGGCTGAGAATGATAGACTTGGTGAGTGAGAATCTTGATGCGCATGAAGATAAATGGCTTATTGGGAGTAGACCTACAGGACAACCTGTACCTAATTACGCTGGATGGAAAGAGAGCTCTTAACCCTGGCGCCGATACTGCCACTAGAGTGCTGGATATGGGTACTGGCACAGGTCTTTGGGCATTGGAGTTCGGTAAGAATCCTGTTCCAAGTGACAGGCCTGGCTGACCTTTATAGCTGATGAGCATCCGGCTGCTGAGGTTGGTTGTTCACGAACGAATGCGACAGATGAAACTGACATGACAGGTTATTGGTGTTGATTTGAGCCCAATCCAGCCTCCCTTGTATGTCCAAGCCTTGGCTGCATAGTTCTAGATGTGCTAACTTCAATCAGTGTGCCTCCTAACTGTACCTTCGAGATTGACGACTTGGAAAAGGACTGGACGTGGAAGAAACCTTTCGACTTTATCTTCTCCCGCATGATGACCGGTAGCTTCAGCGATCCCCAAGCCATGGCGCACAAAGCCTACGAGTAAGTCCTCCTCTACCCACCTCCAAAACGGAGATCAATCTTACACAAGCACCAGAGGCCTCAGCCCAGGAGGCTGGTACGAAATCCAAGACATCCAAATCCCCGTCCTCTGCGACGACGGCACCATCAACCCCTCCACATCACCCCTGATGAAATGGCAAGAAGGTCTCATCCAAGGCTCCCGCAAAATCGGCCGCCCGCTCGGCGAAAGCGACAAGTATAAATCCATCGTCGAGAAGGCAGGCTTCCAGAACGTTGTGGAGACTATTTATCGCTGGCCTACCAACAGCTGGCCCAAGGATGCCAAGCTCAAGGAGCTCGGGAAGTGGAACCTTGTCAACTTTGATGCTGGGCTTGAGGGTGTGAGCTTGGCACTTTTTACGAGGGTGTTGGGGTGGTCTAAGGAGGAGGTTTTGAAGCTTTGTGCTGATGTTAGGAGGGAGTTGAGGGATCCTAAGGTTCATGGGTATTGGAAGATGTAAGTTTGTCGCCTAAGGTGAGGATGTCGCTAATTGATTTAGTTATGTTGTTTACGGGCAGAAGCCGGAAGAGAAGAAGGATTAGGTCTGGCATTGTCTCTCGCAGGGCTGAGCCAAGCCTTTTCACGTGTTTGAAGAGTGTTAGTGTATCCATTTCTACCATGAATATAAGGCCACCATCACTCGAACGATCAATTGAAGCATTTTCTCTGTCCTGATCTCTTCCATGACGGTCTAGAGTGTATGTCAGGATCCCCCATAAACAATAAGAAGCAACATTCACATGTCAGCACAGTCATCGCCAGTTTCTCACACACCTGATTCATGAGCCTATTCCAATTAAACTTACCAACCTCACGTGTCAACCAACGACATACGACCATCTTTCGTCAATGGACATCCAACCCCAAATAGCCTGAGCTTACTAGACCCGAACCAATCGCTTACCCCAGCTTTTCCCTCGGGGCAACCGGAGCCGAAGTCGCCCCCCAAAACAGAACAAGCTAAACCCAATTCTGGCCGCTACAAAAGGTCGTTCCCCGGATTTGCAGTGGTCACCCCTCACCCTGCATTGGGGAACGACGCGACGTCGGACGGACAGCAGATGCCGTCTGGGAATAAGGTCCGTATTGCATGGCCCGACCTTGGAACAGGACCTATATGCAAGCGAGATGTCTTATATAAAGACTCCCCTCCCAGCTTTGTGGAGAGTGATCTGCAGACTTGCTCTTGGCTTTTTCCCTCTCAAGTCTTGACTTACTACCATCATGGACTCAAAGGCTGATGAGAAGGGTGCTGTGGACCATGGCGCTGAGATTCACGAGGCTCATGTAGCCGTTCAGGTTGCGCATGATGTTCAAACCCAAAAGCTGTCGCCATGGACCCCTACCATGTTTCGTCTGTATCTTGTCTTGGCTTGCGCTTACCTCTGTGGTTGCTTGGTACGTTTCTTGGTATCTTGGCAGGTCAATTAATGCTAACAGGCTTTAGAACGGATATGATGGCTCTGTCATGGGAGGCATCAATGGTATGAAGGCGTACCAGCACTACTTCAACATGTGAGTAGAACGCGTCGCGATCCAATAGCTTAGCTGACAGTCATCAGGTCCCAGGAAGGTTCATCGACCGGTATCGTCTTCGCCATGTACAACATCGGCTCCATCGCCGCCGTCTTCTTCACAGCCCCCGTAAACGACATGTTCGGCCGTCGCTGGGGCATGTTCACCGGAGCCGCAGTCGTCATTATCGGTACCTGCGTCCAAGCCACATCCATGGGCCGAGGCCAATTCCTAGGCGGTCGCTTCATTCTTGGCTTCGGCGTCAGCTTCTGCTGTGTGTCTGCACCTTGCTACGTCAGTGAGATGGCCCATCCCACTTGGCGCGGAACCATTACCGGTCTATACAACTGTACTTGGTACATCGGCAGTATCATCGCCAGTTGGGTCGTCTACGGGTGCAGTTACCTCGGTGAAGAGAACTCTATCGCCTGGCGAATTCCGATCTGGTGTCAGATGGTTACGTCGGGTATTGTGGTTTGCTGCGTCATGTTCCTGCCTGAGTCTCCTCGATGGCTCATCGCTCAGGATCGTGTTGAGGATGCTGCCAAGGTTCTTGCTACGTACCATGGTGAAGGGGACCCAAACCATCCCATGGTCATTCTGCAGATCAAGGAGATGACTCAGCAGATTGCTGCCGATGCTACTGACAAGTCTTGGTGGGATTACCGTGGACTCTGGAACACTCACAGTGCGCGTCGCCGACTTATTGGTGTTTTGGGTATGGCTGTCTTTGGACAGATCAGTGGTAACAGTCTGAGGTGAGTCCTTGAAAAACCCAATCTAATTGAGGATGGTGCCTAACAGCCACAGCTCTTACTATCTCCCCGTCATGATGAAGAACGCCGGAATCGTCGAAGAAAAGAAGGTCCTCGCCCTCAACGGCGTCAATCCCATCCTCTGCTTCTTCGGCGCTATCCTTGGTGCTCGTATGACTGATGTCGTCGGCCGTCGTCCCCTGTTGATCTACTCCATCATTTTCTGCTCGTGCTGTTTCGCTGTCATCACCGGCACCAGCAAGCTTTCCCTCGACGACCGCTCCAATGATTCTGCCGCCAACGCGACAGTCGCCATGATCTTCATCTTCGGAATCGTCTTCTCATTCGGTTGGACTCCCCTTCAATCCGCCTACATCGCTGAATGTCTGTCCACCGATATCCGAGCCAAGGGTACTGCCGTCGGAAACTTGGCTAGTTCCGTCGCCTCGACCATTATCCAGTACAGCAGTGGTCCTGCCTTTGAAAAGATCGGATACCACTTTTATCTAGTGTTTGTCTTTTGGGATTTGTTTGAGGCAGTTATTATCTACTTCTTCTTCCCTGAGACCAAGGATCGTACTTTGGAGGAGTTGTCGGAGGTGTTTGAGGCTCCTAATCCTGTCAAGAAGAGTCTGCAGAAGAGAGATGCTCAGACCGTCATGAACACTATGAATGTGGCTGGCGATGAGAAGCTTGCAACTGTCTGATCTCGCTACACCAAGAGCTTCTGTTTGTTGATAGATAATCACTAGATACTCCATCGCATAATTGACTCGGAATACTTGACCATGAGCAACCTTTCAATCCATTTTAAGACTACCTAGATCACCCGAGATGTTCTCAGAGACACAAGTACTCAATTCACAGGCTGACAGGCAGGCGGGTGTCAGAAGAAATGCCCTCCAAGACTTAGGCTACAGAAATAAAGTAGCCTAAATGTTAGTCTAAGCTGGCATAAGGTGATCAAATTATTTCGTCTCTTATGCTCCTGGGGGCCAATTCTTATGACACCCTGAGGACAGGGTACTGGAAGCTTGTCGCAACGAAAGTACGGTAAAGTACGGCAGTCAATTGAGCTCGGCCGAGAATGCGACTTCGGCATCATTCCCCGATCTGCATGTGTTCCAATCCTGGCCCGTCCCGAGGTCTCATGCCCATCAAGCTTTGCACCGTTCCTTGGCCACAGCTTAACTCCAACCCCGCAACCAATCGATCCCCCCTCTAAAAAGCTGGGGTAAAAGTTCCTGTTCCTCTCCCGCGCCAATCAAACCCCCCAATTCCCTCCGGGCCGAACTTCCCCGAACCATCAGATCATCCACCCACTTCCTTCATTATCCCCACGTCGGTCCGTACCGGGAGAAGGCAAACCAACATACCTGTCTCACTTCCATCCGCCATGGAACACGCTGTTGATGAGTCTGAGTGGCCGCCTCGAAAGCGACTCAGGACGTCGCATGCAGTAAGTTTGACTCGGGATCTTGCTTTGATTGGGAGCTGACCTGTAGTGTGATGCTTGTCGTACCCGCAAAACAAGGTAGGAGACCGAAGAGCCTCATTTGACAGCTTGGCTAATCGATGGCAGGTGTGATGGGAATAATCCTTGCGCGACTTGTGCAGCGATCGGCCATGATTGTACATATGGATCTGAAGCGAATTCGTGAGTCTTATTGGCTGTCAGTATTCTGTTGCATTGCGGTAACCGTGGGTCTAGGAGGAGTAAGAACGATTTGATCTTGGAGAGTGTTCTCAGAGTTGAGAGGACATTACACGAGCTTCGCTCTACTATTGTGAGCATATTCCAATCTCTTAATGACTCTCGTCTGACCAAGCTTCACAGCCAGCCAATATCCAAATAGTCTGCCAACAACAAGCCATCAATTCTCCCCAAACAAACCGCACAAACTCCTTCTCAGGCTCATCACCAGATCTCAATCTCCGTCGTCAAAGCCACGCCATCCAAACACCAACCAGCCAGGACAACCGCGAGAATGTCAACAACTTCGAAAATGCAGTATTGGACTCCATGCACACCTCTACAACTGAATCAATACTCCAATGGCCTCACTTCGATGTCTTCCCTTTACTTCGCCATGATGGAGAGTCAATCTTCTATCTCGAACAGTCACGACCGCCTTTGAGTGTCGCGGCAAATCCGATGTATCCTTACGTTGATTCCGAAGATATCACGTCGATGCTGGAAGCATTCGAGCGAAATGTGAATTTTTGGTATCCTTCCATGTCGCAGGAGCAGCTGAGCAGTATACGAGCGACACTTCAAACTGGGATGCCTGCCGAGGATACGGTACACTCATGCTTGTGTCTTCTAACATTGGCTTTGGGCTGTGCGAGTCAAGCTGCTGAGGATATGCGGTTTACTACTGAGCCTGATGCTGGTGAGAAGGACAGAAGATTAAGGAAAAGGAAGTTGGGAGATATTTACTTCCAGTTGGCGCTGAAGAAGCTTCACGTCGTTCACTTACAAGTTGATTCGCAGAGCACGCAATGCCTCTTCTTCACTGCGTAAGTCCAGTCGCCTGCCTTGATTGCATCTATCTAACATCTCGCCTAGTCTGTACTTCGCGTCATTGGTCCGACCACTTCAGGCTTGGGAGTATCTCAGCGCCACGGCGACGAGATGCATGCTTCTACTGTCGTATCCCGCCAACAAGCACGATACTGATTCCGAAGAACGAATTCGAAGAATATTTTGGTCTTGCTATATACTAGAAAGGTAATCATCACTTATCCTAATCCCTACTCTCATGCTAACTACCGCTCAGCGACTACATGGCCGAGCTATCAGCATGTCCTCCTTCTGGCATCGCCCGAGTCGAATCTTCTGTTCCCCTCCCAAGTTCATACAACACTCATACATCCGACATCGTCGAGGAAGAATCCTCCCTTTACTTCCTCGCCTGCATCAGCATGCGCCGCCTACTCAACAGGGTTCATCAACTCCTCTACGCGCGAGATACAGGTGCTGCATTCGACCACACCCGGTTCCCTCGAATCGTCGCTGAACTTCAGCGCCAATTAGATGACTGGCGTGATGTACTTCCAGCTTCTTTCTCATTCAGTGTTGATACAGAAGAAGTAGCCACTGCGGCTGGAGGTTTTCTCCGACAACGATATCTTACCTGCAAGGGTGTTATCTATCGACCGTATTTGATGTGGATGCTGAGTAGTAGCTACGATGATACGAGGACTTCCACTTCAGCTGTTACACCTGCGATACCGGATGTTATGAACAAGTGCAAGTTATGTCTTGACGCGTGCCTGTTGCATGCTTTGGATCTTAGAGGCTTTTCGCAAACAGTTCTCATCGACACATGGATCTGCTCTTTATCGTAAGTCTCAGCCCTCTTAAACCTCAGATTATACTTACTGACGCTGTCCAGTATGTCAGGTGCCATGCTCATAATACTGGCCGCATCACATATACCCGCGTTGAAAGAGTTCATTGGTACACGTGCCACTCTTGTGGGAAGCCATCTGGAGAAGCTGTTCCGGAATTGGAGAGAGGTGTCGTTTGGCGGAGATTCACCGAGTGTGGACCGAAGTATGTGGCTGATACAGCAGGCCGATAGTTACATTAGGGACTGCTATTAAATTCGACACTAATTCATCCTGATATACATCCTTCTTGGACCTTTTGAGGGTATCGATGGGTGTATGTTCTTGCCGCTCCCATAGCCTTCTTTTGAGACTCCGCCATCCAGCTCTCATAACAGCCAGCCTCTTGCCATTTCACATTCGAGTCACTGCCATTACATGTTACATTTGCTAGCTTCCATCAAGCGATAGAGCAGCTATTTAAGGTTCTCTACTCCCCCAGTAGTCTCCAGTAACCTTGGACCGCAGTTCATGTCAGACCGAAAACCTTCGGTAGGACCGATAATGAGGTATCCATTCACTGAACCGCCCTCGCTCAGATCTAGACATTGAGTCTTGCTGAGCGTCGCTCCGTACTTGCTAATGTGGTTGATGACCGCACGGGCAATAGCTTTCCTCTCATTTGCAGGGTTGCAGTCGCGCACCTGCCTCGCGAGGGTTTCTAGGCTCATTGCGTCTTTTCCTCCCCAATCTATGTGAGAAGAGTACATATATGAAATTGAATTACCTGGGCCAGCTTGTCCATCAAAGCCATCGCAAGGGAAATAGCAGGACTTGCGGGGCCATCTATTAGCGTAGTCATGGTAAAGCATACCCAGAAAAGTGTAGAAGTCCTTCAATCGACATTTTAGCAGCGCTTTCTATCCGGATGGCATTTATCTTACCGGCAACAGAACTGATAGGCCGATGCATATGAAAACCCAAAACAAAACTTTGGCCAGCAACTTCCTTTGTTCTTGTTGTGCCTCCGTGAGTTTGGTGTCGTGTAAATCGGGTGAATGTTCAAAGTAATGACCGATGAGGTACCAACTGGCAATAATGTTCATAGTAGGAAGAAAGGGATTGTCTCTGTACGTATACGACGTAAAGGCAATCATATTTACTACCATGATGGAGACGGGCACGAAAAATGAGGTGGTGACCTCATGGGAAATGAACCAGGGCATCATCATGATGGTCATCTTCAAACTGTGTATGGAAATAATAATAAGGATTGGGAAAGGTGGATTTGTCCGTAATATGTATTCTCAAATGGCCACGTTGTCAATTGTAGTGCAGGTGTTCAGGCAGAAACTCCGGACATCCAGATGAACAGATATTGAGGAAGCGATGACAGTTTGTTGGACGGTTGGCAGCATGAGCCAAAGCAGGAAATGGCCGGTTCTCGATCATTAGGCCAAGGCCTGCCTCCACCTTAACCTCTGCACAAATGTAATCTGTTATCGGGAAACAATTGAGTTCATATCGCGACTAATATAACAATAAATTAATTCTACTCACAGTCACTCCATGAACATTATCTCTGTGACGCGGTTACAAATATCCCATTTATCTTTAACAGCCTCACAAAAGATGGGCTCCATCAGCATCTACTCTCAGCTACCCAGCACTACCTAGGTAGACAAAGGGTTTGCCCAGCACTAAATGCCCTGTACGCAGCACACTAAAGCTCCCGCCCACCACTATAAAACCTTCTGCCCACCACTACAGCCACTGTGGATTGAATCTAGCATTTGTCCATCTCGTGTCCACTCACTTACTCACTCTCCCACATCTTGCGACGGACCTCACACTCTCCAAACTTGAGATCCGGAAGGTCAGGACCGCAGTACTTACCAGAGTCGAATTCCCAACTCGGACCGACAAGAAGCCATCCATCCCACAGTCCAGTCTTTCTCAGATCCAAGCACTGAGTTTCGCAAAGATCCTTTGGGTAATTCTTTCTGATCTGCTCTTCGATAGCTCCGCGAATGGTGTCACGCTCAGCCATTGTGTCGCAGGAACCTTTGGCGCTCTACTGATTATTAGTAAACCGGCTATGTATATCTGTAATGGGGATGTGCGCACGTAGTATTTGTAGCGGATTTCTTGATTTGGGCCAGCAGTTCCGACAATTGTGCCATAATCGTCGCCGTAGGGCATTGGAAGAGCTGTATCGTCGGTATACACGAAGTGGTCAAGCGCGAGCTCAACTAATGACTTGTAGCTATGTTAGCCAGTTCATCGTAACAGTTGGCTGAAAAATCTTACTTGAATAGGAATCGCCAGTGCACAACACACTACGATGCCAAATAGAACTTTCATCCATGTCTTTGACAATATTAGTGATTTATCTAGTGCTAGTGAACTATTTCCTTGACTTACTTTCTTCGGTTTCTTGTCTGATTTTGATGAGTCTGCTTTCTGAACAGATTTATCATCACTACTTGAAGTTGTGACGGTAGTTGAAGAAGGTCTGTCGCGTCTGAAGTAGGTGCTAAGTAGATAAAGGCTAATAAAGACGTTGAAGGCAGGGAGTCGACCATCATTGCCTGTTTTGTATGCGATCAGGTTCAATGTGGCGAGGAAAAAAGGGACGATGAATCTTGTTGTCATTTCACTGAACATGCCGGGAGCAGGTGAGTTTGAGGAAGCAGGCGAAGCCATTTTGACAATAGTTGTAGTAGCTTTTAATAATGATAAGAGATTGTATAAATGATGTCTTTGGATAGATACGAAAGGGCAATTAATGAGAACTTATTTCACTTTATAATTCCATATCTTGTCTGCTGTTTGAAAGGCTTGAATGGCCACGTTGAATGTAAATTGCATCAAGGCAGCAACATGACAGTTTAACACATCAAGCAGACTTGCAACCACCAGGATTTGACAATGAGTCACCCATATATCGGATACCCGGCAGTTGCTAACAATAAATTTGACATGTGGCTTTTCAACCCTACGTGTTGGTTGTTAGTAAATTGGGAGGATGCATATTCCCAAGTGGGAAATGGCCGGTCGTCATGGCCTGACCTCTGATTTGCTCAAGGTCTGTGCCTTTTTCACATTTCCTAGATCCGGGCAGGAAATGACAGATAAACATCATGAAACTTGCTATCAATTGATGCAGCAACGTTCTTTGACCAGTATTGGTCGCGCTGTTTCGTCCATGGCCCTCTAGAATTGAAGCTCAAAGTGTCCTTTGAAGTGAATTAATTCCTACCCTTGTTTACCAGAATTAAGCTTTCGGGTGCTTCGGCGAGTGGTGTCGCGTAATTAACGCGTCTGGTTGACGCGTGAGTGGAAGCCGCTGTTCAAGTTTCTAGGTAGGTAGATCAAGAAAATTGACATTACATCACGATTAACATAAGAAGGTAAGATTGAATGCTTGAGGTTTTCATCGCGTTTCACCATAATGTGTTCAGTTGGTATAATCGCGAAATCGTTCTGCCAAGCGTGGTGGTTGGAAGCGGAATGCAACCTACCCGGGACCAACCGTGACCTTATGAGAACACGTAGCTCTCCTGAGCTTCATGAGTCAAAGAACGCTGTTTAACACGTGAAAAGATTGTTAGATAATTTCTTTCGAATTCTAAAGACAGATCCCTTGTTTTTTCTGGAGTGTTTGAGAGGTGGTGATAAACGTTGACCTTGAAAGACTGATTTGATGGAACCTTTCTTGATTGCAGGTGGGGAGGTGGTAACGAACAGTGCTCATGGATAAGAGCACTTTATCTTATCATGTATCTTGGCTCGATACAGTGCATACTTCGACAGACTGTGCTGTAGCACTGTAATCTTTCTTATCTTATCTTCTTATCGGACGATAAGCGCGGCAGAATGATTCTCCATTATCGGTTTCCCGCAAGTGTTGAGTCTCCCCACCCGGCTCCGGTATCCCCGCGCTCTACTGCCTCGACCAACTCACTAAACCCAATCTGTTCAGTCGCATTCGCTCACTCATCCAACCAGGCAAGATCATCACCAACCAAGCCATGTACCCGCACCTATCATGGATGTCAGTGGATTCCAAGTTCCCCGAAGCACTCCGGAGCACGTGTTTGCGGGATCAGGAAAGCAGGTTGTAGAAACGTATCACGATGCGGGGCTGAGCGATGGCGTAGAGCCGATATTAAGAGATAAAGCTCGAGAAAGCCCCTGAGATCGAGCTTTCTTTCATTCAAACAGACTCTCATCTTCTTCACGTCAAGATGGGTGGAGGTATCAAAGGCATCCCTCTTCAGGAGGACTCTTCTCGACCAGACTACATCAACCAAGCTGTATTCAGGAGAAACACCCTTCCTACCCGCTCATACCATATTCCAGAGACTTCAATCTCACTCAACGGAACATGGGACTTTTCTCTAGCTCCCACAGCCATTGAGGCACCTGAGCCAAGCTCAAAAGACATCACATACGGACAAATCCAAGTTCCTGGCCACTGGCAGCTTCAAGGGCATGGAAAGCCTTGGTATACCAACGTTCAGTATCCCATTCCCGTCTGCCCGCCATATGTGCCTACGGAGAACCCTACGGGATCGTACCGTCGGGAATTCTACGTTCCGGCTGGCTGGGACGCAAGCTCGCAGCTGAGATTGCGCTTTGATGGTGTCGACAGCGCATATCACGTCTTTGTGAACGGCAGTCTCGTTGGATATGCTCAGGGCTCAAGAAACCCTTCAGAGTTCGACGTTTCTGCTTTCGTCAACCGAGAGGAGGCGAACGAGCTGTTCGTGCGAGTCTACCAATGGTCCGACGCTACGTATATCGAGGATCAGGACCAATGGTGGCTTTCTGGTGAGTTTGTGCCGAAAGAGGGGCGAGAATGAATACTAACATGGAACAGGAATCTTCCGAGATGTCTACCTCATCTCATTCCCCGCTGCCAGAATTGATGATTTCTTCGTCAAGCCTGATCTTGACGCCAGCTACAAAAACGGCACGCTGACTGTCTCCGCCGATATCTCCTCCGAGAAGGGCGCAGTTCTTGAGCTCACGCTGTCCGAGCTTACCAAGAACGGCGGTGCTTTCATCAGCTCTACCAAGACATCCATCGACGGCAACTCCAAGAAGGTCGATTTGAAGCTCGATGTCGAGGACCCCAAGAAGTGGACTGCAGAGACACCTTACCTCTACTCCGCTGAGCTCACACTCAAGTCCGAAGGCTCCGACACTGTTCTGCACAAGGTTCAGCAACGCGTCGGATTCCGCAAGGTTGAGCTCAAGGAGGGTCTCATGACTGTCAACGGAAAGCGTATTCGCCTCCGCGGTGTCAACCGTCACGAGCACCACCCTCTTCTGGGTCGCTCCGTTCCTCTCGAGTTCGCCAAGCGCGATCTCCTCATCATGAAGAAGCACAACATTAACGCTCTTCGATGCGCGCATCAACCTCATGATCCTCGTGTTCTCGACCTCTGCGATGAGTACGGTCTATGGGTCATGGCTGAGGCTGATCTTGAATGTCACGGTTTCTACGATGCTGTTGCTCGGCCTCAGGATATTCCCGAGGAGATGGACTATGGCGAGCGAAAGAAGCTCGCGTTCGGACCAGCTGCCCAATTCACTTCTAATAACCCTGAGTGGAAGGAGGCTTACCTCGACCGTATTAACGCTGTTCTCAACCGTGATAAGAACCATGCCAGTGTCATCATCTGGAGTTTCGGTAACGAGGCCTTTTATGGCGATAACCACAAGGCGATGTTCGAGTATGCCACTAAGGCTGATCCCTCGAGACTGATCCACTACGAGGGTGATATGGATGCCGAGACGACACATATGTACAGTTATATGTACCCTACCGTCGACCGTCTCATCAAGTATGCCAAGGAAGAGGGTGTCAAGGACGGCAAGTTCGAGAAGCCCATCGTACTTTGCGAGTATGGTCACGCCATGGGTAACGGCCCCGGCTGGTTGGAAGACTACGAGCAAGCCTTCCGCGACTACCCTCGTCTTCAGGGTGGTTTCATCTGGGAGTGGGCTAACCACGGTCTGTGGAAGGATGACCACGAGGGTCCTGGCTACTACGCTTATGGCGGTGACTTCGGTGACACTCCTAACGACGGAACTTTCGTCATGGATGGTCTGTTGAACAGTCAGCATGAACCTACTCCTGGTCTTGTTGAGTTCAAGAAAGTCATCCAGCCTGTTGGTTTCGAGTTTGCTGATGGCAAGTTGAAGATTGAGAACCGACAAGACTTTGCTGGTTTGGATTATTTGGTTGCTTCTTACAAGATTGAGCAGCTTGGTCAAGAGTAAGTCACTCGAGTGATAGTGAAGAAGACAATAGTAACTAAATGGCAGGTCCACCCTCATTGACTCTGGATCCTTCGATGTTCCCGATATCCCAGCTGGCGAGACACGATCTGTTTCTCTCCCCGTTGACGCCAAGAAATACAACAAGGACAGCGAGGTCTACTTGACCGTCACTCTGTCTCTTAAGCACTCCACAGCTTGGGCCCCCGCTGGCCACGAGATCGCTTGGTCGCAACACCAACTCCAAGCCCCCCAGGCCCCTGTATCAGTCACCTCCGTCGCGAACACCCTCTCCGCCAAGCTTTCCGTTTCCGAGAAGATCTCCGCTGTCACCGTCACCGGAAAGAACTTTGAGTTCACTTTCAACCGCGCTTACGGTACCTTGAAGAGCTGGGTCTCGAACGGCAAGACAGTGCTGGACTTTGACCCCAAGACCAAAGCTGCCATCATCCCATCATTCTGGCGACCCAAGACTGACAACGATGTGCCCGGTGCTGTTCCGTACTGGCAGCGTTTCGGCGTTGATCAACTCGAGTCTCAGCTTCGATCCTTTTCCGTGGACTCTTCCAACTCCGATAAGATTGTGCTGAAGTCAAAAACCTTCATCACTCCCCCTGTACTTGCATGGGGATGGGACTGCGAGATTGAGTACACAATTTATCTCACTGGAGCTCTAAGCGTCAACGTCACTCGCCTTTCTCCCCAAGGCTCTATTCCTGACCACGTTCCTAGAATTGGTCTTAACCTCTACGGTAGCAGGACCCTCGAGCACGTCAACTGGCTCGGCCGTGGACCCGGAGAGAGCTACCCTGACAAGAAGACCTCTCAACGCGTCGGCGTCTGGAACGTCGAGTCTATCTCTGACCTCCAAGTCGCATACGACGTTCCCCAAGAAAACGGAAACAGAGAAGATACCCGCTGGGTCGCACTCCGCGATTCCAAGTCTCCTAGCGTCGGTCTTCGCGCAACCCGTCTGGATGGAGCACACTTTAGCTTCTTGGCTTCGAACCACAGAGATACAACTATCCAAGACGCGAAGCATCCTCCTGATCTGTTTGAGGAGGATGCTGTGTTTATTAGACTGGATCACAAGGTTGCTGGTGTTGGATCGGGTGCTTGTGGACCTGCCGTCCGGGAGGACTTGATGGTTAAGACTGAGGAGGTTACTTTTGGTTTCTTGCTTGAGCCTCTGTGAAAAACAAAATGGGCACTTGGTAGATATTATGAATTGAATGACATGACTTTGGACGTTATTTAAGATTCACGGGAGATCGACAGTCCTATGAGGTTAATCTTGTTAAATTAGTGTGTCAGACGCGAGACATATCGACCGTTACATCGATCGACACATTAGCTCTATGTAATGGACCAAATACAACAAGGTACATGAGTCGGCACTAGTGTAGACAATCCCATGCAACCAGATCATTCATAACAGTCTCGGGAAGAATGACCGCCGTGAGTTTGGACAAAAGAGTCGTTGAAACTGGTATTGTTTAATATTTGCAAGTGCTTACGGGGTATATCTAAAGAAACGCCTACTGATCTATACCCAAGTTCTATCGCGTCAACTTATATGTATGATCCGACTCCTCAACCTCCTGCACCACATCATTCCGCACATAAATACCTGCCATATCCTGCTCCCTTGAGTGCAAAGACTCCGTCGTACGGCTCGAGATATAAGTCCTAGGACCCTCCTTATCGATCTCAAAGTGCGCATGAATTCCTTGCTCTGGATCTGCAAGTTGGTGTTGGGAGCTGTTGTCGTCTGCTTCTCTTTCTTTGATGGTGCGGTTGATGGTGGTGAGGCGGATGGCGTTGGTTGTTCGGCTGATTGGATGGCTGCTTCCGGCGGAACTGAGGAATCTCTTGGGGAGGATTTTGGTGAAGATCGGTCGTAGGAGGGGAAAGCATCCTGAGGAAATGAGCATGAGATGTAGTAGACAGGCAGAGGTACTTACCGGAGACGATGGCGATGTTGATCTCGACGCAACCCCACATGTCGTTTCTGGCCATATCCCGTGGCATTTGAGTCGTGTTGACATCGTATCTAATTGATTCAATGACAACAAATGTCGAGGCAAGACAGACACTGATGTTGTTAGCTAATAACCCTGGATGAGTGACGATGCAACTTACATAAATCCAATGACGAAAAGAGCAGTGATAGCAACCTTCTGTCCCATGCGAAGTCGAAGCTTGAACACTTCAATAATCGGCAAAGCCAAAATAACGACATCAAGAGCAAAATGCGTAAGACAAGTCCCAAAGAAGAACTGCGCATCATTGATCTTACACACAGCACCCTCGATGTCCTTATCCCAATAAGCTTGAACAGGAATACAATGGAAGATAACCATAAATGTACGAAGGATAAGCCATGAAGCGCTGAGACAAAGGAGGACTTGGATCGGTATTCGAATCGCGGATTGTTTAAAGATGCGCCAGTAGAAAAGAAGAATAGAGAGTTTAGAGAAACCGATCGAGTACGAGTATGTCATCGAGATGAGGAACTGCATGAGTCGCGCGTTGAGATTGATGTTGTCGTATTCTTCATCGGAGACGGTATCAGGGATCGTCGAGCCTAGGTACCAATTTTCGGTCCCTAGTCTGATTAGTATCGTGATCGACAGGGACAGGCGGGAATAGTTACAGTAGATCATCACGACATTGTATCCAATACCAGCGATCTACACATATGTAAGTCACATTTGAAAGTCTTCACAGAGAACACTCACAAAGGCGCCAAGACAGAAGTAATCATCCCACCACCATTGCTGCTTCGTCATACGTCGTGCAAAAGCACGAGCGACCTGCGCCAGAAGAGCTGCTACCCAGGTGATGATCACGGCGCAGATGATGTCTGACTTGAGACTCATGGTGAAGAACTTGATTCTGCGACATACAAGGCAGTGGCACTCAGGAAAAGGCTGTAAAGAAACGCACGAAAATGAATGGCAGGGAATCCCAACTGAATGGTTCACATGGAGAGGAAAGGATCCGGGTGTGGACGGGGATTGATATGCTTTTGAACAGAACAAGGAAGAGTCGTCTAACAAAGAACGAGTACCCACCGGTAGGGAGGTACTCGACCACGACACTTGGATGCTAGCGGAACCCGGGGCACCGGCTTAAACTTGATGTGACCCAAAGGTCTGGGGTACAGGGGGGCTGTTTCTTTATTCCAGAACAAATGACTCAGTTCTTTCAGCCAGATCTTGGCGGAGTTATGCTGTGCGACAAAAATGCAGACAAAGAAACAAGGAAAATGACGGTCATTTTCAGCCATGCAAGTGCGTCATCTGAAGCTTTCATTCCTTGTCGGCCTCATTCGAGTCTGTTACTCGGTCTTTCATGTGTTGATAAGACGTGGTAATTTGACTACTGCTGCATGAATTCTTAGCGGCTGTCTCGCTTACGAGTTGGTCCCAAACGGATGGTTCCTTAATGTTCACGTTATTAAGCATCTACAGCCAGTCGCATCCTCTGATTTATAGTTTGAAGCGATGGATGCTGGACCCCTGGATGACCAGGTCAATTCGTGTGAGTATCAGTGCTAAAAGGCTAGGCGTTATAAGTCAGCAGAAGATGTATCATGGCTACGAGACATGCAAATAATGAGCGTTGTTTATCATTGTAATTTCAGGCCATGCTTCTCTTGAAATTCTCGAACATCGGCACTTGTCAGCTTGCGGCGTCAACAGCTGACTTCTGCAGGGGGCTTGAAAATGTACGATGCTATAAGAGGAAGCTGATTCTGTCAATGGCGTTTCCGCCTCAGCTTCATCAAACCTGCTTAACCGCCAGTAAGCGATGTCTTTCATGTGAAAAGAATGTACAAATAAGTACATAAACCACAAGCAGTAAGCTATTAATTCGATGTAATGAAGCGTACCATTCCCTCGAACAAAGAACTAGACTCCATGTGGTATAACACTCCTACGCACCTACTGCATCTGTACAAAGAGCTGGCCTCAGCTTCAAAGAGTGATAAACAAGGATGTCAATCGCCAACCATCTGTCTCGGTTCAAGATTAATCCGTATGTTAGCGTAAACTTTAGTGACCAAGAACCTGACCCTTATCTCCAGCAAGGACATGAAGCTGCGCTATCATCCTTCGGGGATATATATGGCGCCACGGTCGCTCTCCAAACGTTTCCTGTTGGCTTCGCGGAAAACGTCCCGGGACACGAGTAGCTGCGGTACCACCTACCGCATCCGCCTTAGCACGAGCCATTACCCCAGACTTGACACGCCTTGGCTGGGCTATCAACTGAGCTACCGGTGATAGCTCAAACCCTCGAGTAGCTTTGTTATCTCTTCGGGTATTGTATTGGCCGTTGTGAAGTCGTTCCCGCCTTGACTCGCGAGATGCATGTTCCACGTTCTGTCCTTGCCGTTAGAAGGATCGCCTGATTTTCAGGCACAGCTAAAAGGTTCAGCTTTGTAAAAAGTCTGGCAGCCATTACAGCGCGCCCTGGACCCTGCACGACAGAAGACAGGTTTATTTCCCCCGGTCGGCTTCTAGACTTTCTGTAAGAAATCGTACGTCAATATATCATCTTTCAATCATTGATACAGCCATGTAACCCAATCGTCCATGGATTCGAGGTTATGGCCATGGCATGACCCTGTTGCGCCATGTGTTTTGGCAGAATGGGGGATCTACAGCGCTCAGGCACCCGTCCCATCCAAGGCCCATTTTACCTGCCAATCTCTCGTGCCTCCGTACTAAATCAATAGTGCACGATATAGCTCAAAAGCACAGATTCTTAGCAACTTCATGATAAGAATGGTACGAGGTTTCTGTATTTCCGGCTGCCCGTTGAAAGATTAACGGCAGGTGGAGAGAGCTCCACTGAATACCGTCAAGTCCACGGCGCTATCATCCCCTGAAGAGATAAGCCCAGCGGAGTCAGGCCAGCCTGGAAAATGGATCCGCCCCTAATTCTTGGAAGATAACCGAACGTCATGATTGTGATAACTCTTCGGAACTTTACATCCGTATTTCTTCTTGTCGGCCCGAAATTTTGGCTGCGTAACTCGGCTAGAGATCTTGGCTTCCAACGTGGTTTCGTCGGGTGTCAGAAGCATTGCCCGGCATTGGAATAAGAGACGAAATAATTTGGTTACCTTGCAACAGCTTAGACTAGAGCTTAGGCTACTTTATTTTGACAGTCTACTCATCACTCCCTCCAACGTATCGCCCAATCCCCCTTTGCAAAACTCGGCTCGACCACCTTCCCCGACATCACAGCCTCACACATCTTCTTCTCACCATCCTCACCCACAGCGAATCCAAACACCACACCTCGTCTTGCAGCACACTTTGTCATCTCTTTCTCCCTCGCTCTCTTCTGTCCCTGTCTACGCTTCTCCAACATCTCATCCGTTTCATGAATTCGTTCAGCACGACCCTTTTCGCCGCCGACGCTGCCGTTGACTTCGGAGACAGATTGAGCTGGGCGGATGCGCGTGCCGCTACGGACGGACATGCGCGCAAGGACGTCGCCGTCGATGGGATTGTCATTTTTGAGATCGTCTGTGAGGGGAATGTCTTCTTCAGATGTTCGTGGCTCGGACGGTGCTTGGGCGGGCTCTGATGCTTGAGGTGTTTCATCTTCGCTGTGAGTTTCCTCGTGTTCTTCTTCCATTGATGTCCGGTTTGGTCCAAAGACGAGTTCTTCCGCTGCGCTGCATGATACCAAGATCCTGTTATCGCCCTTGCTATTCTTCCCCTTCTTATGCTTCCCTGGTCCCTTCGTGTGCTTCTTCTCTGTGACTGTGCTCTCTTCCGCGCCCAGTAGTTTCACAAACGCTTTCTCGAGCTCACGATCCAGCTTTCCGGGCTTCTGTGTCCGGCATCGATGAGAGCAGTATTTAGCTGGCGTATTGGTGTTTGCCGTAGCTGTAGTTTTTCGAGTACTGATGACTCTTCCGCATGAATGGCAGTAAGGCGTAGCTTCTCCTCCAGGCAATAGATAGAAAGGCGCTGGTACTGCTTGGGATTTTGATGGGCGACTCCAGCTGTCCATCCAACTCATTTTGGCGGGCTGTGACAATGATCCTCGTTGAAGACAAGTGATTGTGGAGAAATACTGGCGTGTTGTAATTGAGATTACGCTTCGTGACAGTGGTTTCCTGGGCGTGCGACTGATGCTGATCATGTCGCGTGCATGTTTTCCTGCGGTGGTAAAATAGCATGCTCTTGTCAAGAAATGCGATCGTCATGATGTCATTGTCGTCATCGAGCCTGAGATGATTGACCTACGTCAATTGACAAACACCCAAGTTCGTCTCATTTAGCAACGACAGTATGTGGGAGACTCAAACATTCTGTGTCAGTGTTTGCGACTGCCAGATATTGAGGAAAGATCATGAATGCTGGCCAGCTATTCTAGAATCTTGGTACAGGGTAACACCAGGCTCTTGATTCAACACACCCGCTATGTGTTAGCCACAACCAACTCAAAAACAACGACATGTGTGGTATTTAGTCCTGGTGCGATTCGATTGTCATGGTAGTCTGTGCTTGTATTGGCCATCCTCATCGCAACAGACAGTCGATAATTCGTTTTCACATGTCAGCAGAGTGGGACGTAGCATTCTCACCAGATGAGCATCACGACAGCTAAGCGGCTAGAGAGTAAAAGCTTACTCAGATGTGCAATTCTCTACAAGCCAACCAATTAGCTGTTGGTGAGACTGTGTATAAGATTCGCATTTATCCGGTCTGACATGGATAATGCGTCTGGGGGCAGCTCGACTACAAATGAGCAAAGCAGGAATCGCACGTCTCCAGTGCATTTTACATACCGATCTTTTTACAGCTTCATTCTTAAAGACTGTACTTGGAGAAGAGGTTTTCAAGCCTTGTAGGAGGTGGGATCGTCCGTGGTGGATTCCAAGCGTCCTTCGATGTATCGCTCACCACCTGCCACATCAAGTCATCCCGTGCCGCTTTTTGTCAGCACTAAACCACTTCGCGATGGAAGATTTATGCACTGATGACCAAATACCTTTCAACGGTTCCATCTTACTTTGCTGATCTCTGGAATTAGCCTTAGTTCCTTGGCGATTGTAGGTAAGATGACCCGTGAGCGCTTAATGTTTGATTCCAGGTGGAGATATATATGAGACTTGACCTCGCCTTGACGAGGGCTACTCTCCTACCCAAATAGTGACTGAGAACTCACAAACTATAACCATGCGCTTCATCACTGATTCTCGCGGTCTCGGCGACCTAAACTCAGAGGCAGTCCCCCTTCAGGTCGTCGGCGCCGGTCTTCCTCGCGCAGCTACATCATCTATGCAAGCAGCCTTTGAAAGGCTAGGTTTCGGACCTTGCATGCACATGGCAGAGATCCTCCCACATGTATCCCGCATGCAACTCTTCATCGACACCCTCCGCGAAAAGAACGACGAAAAACGCCAAAAGATGGTCCGCCAGCTCATCCACGGGCATCGCTCCATCTGCGATCTTCCCGTCGTGTACTTCACGCCTGACATGATGGACATTTACCCCGACGCCAAGATCGTCGTCAACATGAGACCTGACCCCGAAGTCTGGGCGAAGAGCGCCGAGGATAGTTTTTGGTTCTTCTTTAGTCCCTGGTTCAAGTGGGTTGGTATGCTTTGGGCTACTGATCGCCTTTGGTATGCGCTTAACCTGGAGAGCATCAAGAAGTGCAAGGAAGAGTATGGTACGGAATACATCTTCAGCGCTGAGACTTACAATGTGTATTATGAGCGGATGCTTGCTGAGGCGAAGAAGCGGGACCGGGAGGTGCTGCTGTTCAAGGCTGAGGATGGATGGGAGCCACTTTGCAAGTTCTTGGGTGTGGAGGTTCCTGATGAGCCGTTTCCGAGACTGAATGAGAAGAAGACGTTCCAGATGGTCACGAGGATATTTATCGCGAAGGGCCTTTTGTCGTGGACGGCGCTCTTTGGTGCGACTTGGGGGGCGTGGAAGATTGCTTCTCACTTTCTATAAATCGGTACTGTCAATTATGAGACGATAATTGTTTTGCTAGCGAAATATGAGTGTTGTTTACAATCTGGATCCGTGCACCTCTGTCACAGATGATGCATGCAAAAAGTTGTCGCGCCAGGTATCAAGTCCTTCCATTCAGATTCGGGCTCACAAATCTGGATAACCAGATCAAACGGATGCGCGAAGCGAACGAGATAAAGCAAAACAAGGTTAAGAGAAGATCATAAAAATGCAAAAAGAGAATCGCTATATGCTAACTGGAGGGTTCGAACCTCCGCGGTTTCCCACTGCGGGTTTGGTTTCTGATAAGAACCTAAACACAGCGCCTTAACCACTCGGCCAAGTTAGCGATGATGATTCGTTTTTGATTGTCAGCACCAACTTTGCATCCAAGGACCCTTGGCCAGATTGCCCGTGGACCATTTGACAGGAAGAATCCTAAACTCAAATTGTTCATCATTGCATCCGCAAAACTCATTCATGATACTTCAAGACATACACCCATCTTGACTTTACGGCGTGTCATATGCCTGGCAGAAGCTATACGACGGAAACAAGCCATGATGGGTTATCGCCATTGAACATTTGACTTGATTGTCTGTTTCGTAAGATAAGCTGCATGGCGTCGTGCCTAGGCAGATGATAAAAGACGACAAAGCCCAGCCCTTGACGGCTTGAAGCGGAGGTGAGTATGCCAAGACGTGTCGAGCTACTCCTGTTGCAATGGTCACAACATTGCTCTCACTCTCTAGGACTTTGTACATTCGATCCTCCTTTTGACAGCCTCGCAAGGTTTCCGTGAGCAACAGTATAGAGTGTCAAGGACTCAGTGTCCGCTTCCCCTCTGAGCTGTAACGCTTCGAGAAGAGTGTAGAGTGGACGAACCTCCACAGGAGGACCAAAAAGGGCCTGAAAATCAAGATGCTTTCGTGATAAGCCCCTCCGAGCTTCCGTGGCGCAAAGAAGATATCAATATCGCCTTCACAGGGTCGTCGATGCGATCTGTGCAACACATTAATCCTACACCAATGTTTCTGTGAACTCTGGCAATAACAAATCTCGCTTATCATACAATTATAGACATCGTAGCATATCCCTCCGAGTATATAATAGAGAAGTGTCTTCTAAGTATTGGGCTACTAACATCAAGTATCCAAAGTGCTGGTCCAAGATAGCATAAACGGGCCAATCTATCTCATCTCCTATGCCTTTAGGATCTAGTACTTCTGATAACCGGCGGCCTTTATTAAAACTTTATTGCGAACTCACAGTCCTCTAGTCTTATGCGTGCTATGAAGTCTATTCTCGCGGAATAGAAAGCTTGGGAAATGGCCGCAAACCTTCAGCTTCCATGGACTATATCAAGAGACCTTTCCCTTACATCTAGGATCTGTCTCCATCACTCCATCACTCCATCATTCACATACACATACCAACCGACCCTTCTTCCCAAGTCTTAACTCTTTCGAAATGTGCAGAGCAAACTGTACCAACACTCTTTGCGACGTCTGCGACGCGTTGATTAACAAAACCTTTGGTGTGATGGTGCATTGCGAGGTCTTCCTGCAGACAGAATGGTGTCCTCGAGCGAAATATCCCATTACGGAAGTCTATGCTCGCTTCGAACTCTGCCCCTTGTGCAACCCACCACTGTGGCCAAAGGACGTCGAAACGAAGCCGCAAGAGGACGTCGACATGCAGCCTCAAGAGGACGTCGACATGCAGCCTCAAGAGGACGTCGACATGCAACCGCAAGAGGATGTCGATATGCAGCTGGAGGGTGAAGCACGCAGCTCTTCCAAGACGTTGAGCGTGGA
Organism: Fusarium sp. MBC 364; assembly: GCA_030777805.1. Lineage (NCBI taxonomy): Eukaryota > Fungi > Ascomycota > Sordariomycetes > Hypocreales > Nectriaceae > Fusarium > Fusarium sp. MBC 364. The sequence continues at coordinate 91,265 of JAPFSC010000126.1, forward strand.
ACGGGCAGAGCCAGGCCCCCGTTTCAAGGAGCTGATAGACGAGGTGACCAGACGTGCAGCTGCAGAGGATGAACAGAACGATAAGAACAGGAGAGACGAGTCGTCTAGGGCTACACTGTCTCCCGAGTTCTATTATACTACTCGGGCCGGCCGCCGAATCCCGGCTCCAAGGGGTACGCCGCCCGCCTCGCCCACTCCTGCCCGCCGTACCCGCCCCGACCGTTCGGCTATCTAGGGGCCCCGCCGGCACCGTTCTCCTCCTTCTACCGTACCACTCCCGCACATCTGCCCGGGGCCTATCTCTGCGTCAGGTCTCCCCCCTTCAAAGGCCATTCCAACACCGTCTGAGTGCCTCCATGATGAATACAGACAATCACGTCGTCTGCTTGACCGATTGACCGCGCGCCAGAGCGGTCAGATACATCGGTAGAGATGAGTCTAGTTGTCGTTGCTGTCGCGGCTTCATGTTGGCCAAGGCTGCCCGCATCAGATGGGGCCTTTGGCTCAATCAAGGCTGCGGTGATTCCGGGGCTTATTAGCATTGCCCAACGTTCGGGGCCAACTGGAGAAATACGAGGGGGAAATCAAGAGTGGACATGGTTAAGGTTATGCTTATGTAGAAGCTTGATAGTCTCAATAAAAGAAAGACTTCCCACTCAATTAAAACGCCCAGTGTGACATGTCAATAAAATGGAATCTTCACCCATCCAGGTAGGTGTCACTAGGAGACACCGAGTAGATGGTTAGGCTACAAGCATAAATGCTGATCTAACGTCTCATAAAATGACCGAATCATTTCGTCTGTTATGCTATTTGCGACAACCCGACGCCAATGTTCTCTAACCCCTGCTTTAGGTGACATTCATTCTCCTGCGGCTGAAAAGAAAGAGTAAGCATAGCGACGTGGCTGCTGGAATTAGCGAGTAAAGCGCCACGGAGTGAACATTCTTGTGTGCACAAGGCGTTTTCAGGGTCGTTTTGTTGCTATTTGTGCCTTGTGATGTGAGACTAATGCTTCAGCTGAATGCGCCGACCGGTCGAGACCCAGCCGTGTTGCATCCTGCGATGAGGGACAATTCTCATAAAATCCTCATGCGAGGACCTCTTGGCAAATCTGTAGATCGGTATTAAGAAATTTTAAGGATCAAGTTCAGAGATTGCCAAGCCAAGATGGCGACTGTTCCGCCTTACAACAATTACCAGTCGCCACCTCCAGGCCCTCAGTTTGCGCATCAGCCAGGGCAGGTCCCACCTGAACAACAACACCACGCCCACTATCCGCAAACTCCGCCAGGACAAACACCAATTCAGCAATATGCGCCCGTGCAACATCCCCAATACCAGTCGCCTCCAGTGCCGCCGGTGAACCAGATTCCGCAGACTCCTCAAGCGCATTTTTCTCAAGGTCAATACCCTCCTGCTCAGCAGCAGATCCCAGGCCAGCAGCCTGTATACCAGTCGCAAGCACCTGGTCACCCAGTGCATCAATCGCCGCAGCTGCAACAACACCCGGGACTCTCTCAACAGCACCCTCCCAGCCAGCAGCCAAACTACCAGTCACCGCAGTACGGTGTCGCAGCGCCACCAACACCCGCCCAGCATCAACAGCAATATCAACAACAAGCCGCTCAATTCGCAAAGCCTGCGCAGCTGCAATCCACCGCTCAGTCTCTGTACAAATCGGGAAAGGGTTTCTTGGGCAATCTTGCTAGCAACATCAAGTCCAAGTACCCCGCCAACTCCAACGCTCCAGCGACATCTTCCACGACTTCATACACTGGCGAAGCACCGAAGCCGACGTATAATCCTGAGCAGCACCCCACGCAGACACCTTTGAGCCCTACCAACTCGTTCCCTCAAGGGTTTGGTCAGCAGGGCTATCCTCAGCATGCGCCGCCGACACCACAGCAGAGCGTTTCGCCTGGTGCTTCGGGCTATCATCCCGCGGTCGCGCATCAAGCATCTTTCCCGTCGCAGCCACACGGAGTTCCTGGACCGCCTCAGATTGGACAACATGTTCCTCAACAGCTGTACCATCAACCACAGCCCTCCGTAAGTGGAGTCATTGTTCCTCCAGGCGCAGTTCCCAAGCAAGCTGTTCAATCACCCACGGCGACCGCCTCGCCGTATCCTCAGCCTGTGCTGCATCACCAGCAATCCAACCCATACGCGCCGACACACCCAGTCCAGTCACCTCAGGGTGTACTTGCGTCAGGACAAGCTGTCGCGCAATCGGGTTACGGGCAAGGTCCTCCACAGACGCTCCCACAGCAGCAACAGCACCATAGCCCTGCTCCTCAGATGCATCCTCAGGCGCCGTCGCCACAGCAGATCGTTTCTGGTGCGCCATACAATCCGGCTACGGTCACAACAAGCTTGCAGACCACTGCCCAGCCGACATATCAGGCTGGTGCACCCAGTCATGGGCCTCCAGGAATGTACCAGCAGACACAGAACCAGCCCGGAGCTCCAGTCTTGAATGGGCCGACAGCCTCTCCGCACGCCGGTCAATTGATGTCTACGCCAGGACTACCATACGGCCAGGCACAGAACCCTTCTCAGTCGCTCTCGCCGTCGCAGCAGCATTTGCAGAGCCCTTTGCATCAATGTCAACAGCCTCCACAGCAGGTTCCGCTCGCACAGCAACATGGCCAATATGCTGTACCGCCGACGCAGCCAGTCTCTCAGTCGGTCACGCATCCGATTGCTCAGGCAGGCTCTGTCAATCACGCACCGCAGACAATTCCTCCGACGCAGTCGCCGCATCAGCAGCACAGCATCCCTCCGAACCAGCAGCCGCCGACCGTGGCACCGATGACCCAGGCACAGTACGCACCTCCCCATGGCCATCACTACTCGCCTTCCCAGGGGAAGCCTCCATCCACAATGGGGGCTCCAGCACCTGTACAGCAAGCGACAACCCCTGGTCAGAGCCACAGTTCCCTGCCTTCATCGCCGCCTTTGCAAAACTTGAATCAACCCAGTGGGATCCTCCCTTCGGCGCCAACAGCTGGTGTTCAGTTCCAGCCTTATAGCCCAACTACGCTTCAATCACAACCGCCGCCACCACCACCACCCGTCCAGTATGGAAACCTCGCGACAGATGCGAACAGCCAATACCATACGCAAACTTCACCTCCAACTCAAGTGAACCACACGAATGCCGCACATTCTGCGCCAGCGCCAGCGCCAAACGCCCCAGGCATGGTTGCGGGCGGGCAGCCTATTCAGCCCTATCAACCCTACCAGCCAGCGCAGCAATCGCCGCATACCCAGCAGCCTCCACCGGCCGCCACTCAGCAGATTCAAGGCCAGCCCGCGGCGAATGAGTACCATCAAGACCCAGTCGACTCTCTCTCCACTCAGATGCACAACCTGAATGTACAGAATGGGCAACAACATCAACCAACGCTTAATGCCAACCCAATCCATGGCCAAGAGGGACCGCGCGGGCCACCGCCCTGTCAGGCTACCGGCATGGTCATAGACACACTCCCCTACTGCCCTGAGAACAGAGTCGTTACATACGCTCTGGACTGGTATCGCTTAGCTGTCTCACCACAGTATCTCATTTGTACGAGATGCTACGCCGACCATGTCGCGGGCACTCACCTCGCTGGTCATTTTGAACGATACCATTCTCCGGAGGGCACTGACTCTAAATGTGGCTTCTGGTCGCCACGTGCAAGAGAAGTCCTTTGGCCCCAAGCTCTCCAGACCAATGATATCGGCCATCTACGCGCGTTCGCAGAGAAGAGCGTGGCTGCACCTGACTGCAAAGGAAGAGTCTTGACTACCGCTGCTGATGGTGTCAAGTGGTGGGGTATGGCCAACAATGAAGTCGACGGATTCATCTCTTGCGATGCCTGCTACGAGGATCGCGTTGCCGGCACGTCATTCCAGGCTCGCTTCTCACCATATCGCCAGCAAGGTCCAGAAGAAAAGTGGATGTGCGACTTGTGTATCCCGTATCTGTCAACAGCGATTGTCAAGATGTCTAAGCAAGATCACTGGAACGGTTTCGTGGAAGCAGTTAAAGCGCGCATTCATCTTCCTGTATGTGAAGGACGAGATGAAGAGTCCAACAATGGCCATTGGATCCTGCCACGTCGCAAAATCGACAACATGACGATTTGCGAAGCGTGCTACCTGGATAAGCTTGCTTTGACACCTTTCGGCAACGAATTTGAGCGCCACGCCCGAGCTGAAGGATTTGATGCATTCATGAACTCACTGGGTCAGAAATGGAAGTGTAGCATGACAGACACAGCTGTCAACATGAGCATCGCGCTCGAGGCAGCCATCTACCGCCGCGACTTTGAAGTCTTCTGGAATGCCGCCAACGCCATTTGTGGACTGGTCCCTTGTACTGCTAATGGTATCATCGGAGGCAAATGGTGGACTGTCGCCGGTGGATGCCCTGATCTAGACGTTTGTGAGGCATGTTTCAAGGGAATTCTCCAGACATCCAACCTCGAACGCTTCTTCGAGCCTGCTCAACGCGACCCTGCTGCGACTATAGTTTGCAACTTCTGCCCTTCTAGTCCACGGTGGGGTATGTTCATCACCAAGTTCGCCGAAGCCATCGACAAGGGTGTCTTCAGCCACTACACTGACTATGTCAAGAAATGGGCTGGAGTACCTACCTGCCCTGGCATCAGGAATAAGGGGAAGAGTGAATGGTGGGGACATCCAGAAGCCCTGGCGTGTGAAGACTGCTGGATCAACTTTGTCTCCGACACTCCCCTCGGTCCATCTGTCCCTGTCAAGGGTGTCTACGATGAGAGAACCCTGATTTGTCAGCTATGGTCTCCGAGAATGCGCAACATGTGGCTCACAGCCTGTGCTGCTGGACCTCCCGGATCGCCACAGTCAGAGAAGGCGCTTGATGAGTTCCGCGCTTTCGGGACCAAGCGTGTACAAGTGTACAACGCTACTATACCGCATATCGAGATGATTGAACAAATGATGATCATGAAACGAATGCAGGCTATGCAGCAAGGCCAGTTGAGTCTTATGTATCAAGGCATGAACTCAATGTCGTCCATCGCTGGGACGACTGACGGTAATCTGCATGGAAATAGTTCTGTTGGGTATTATGAGACTGAGCATGGTGTTACTGCTGCGAATATGATGAATAATATGCATGCTGGGATGGCGGATGCAAATAAGATGAGTGACTGGATGCAAATTGCCCAGCTCAGGGCTGCTTGGATGGAGGTAGAGTAATTTTCGCCGCAATTCTCATTGTCGTATACTTTCATCTAACATCTGTCCACTCTGAAGTGTCTACATCTTTTTTCCCGACTTCCAACTCTTTACTCATCTTTTGATACTCAGAAGGTCCCAAACGCCATGTCATCGCACCCTTATGCTCAAGCTCTGACAGGCAAAGCCACGTTGAGGTATCCCAAGCCATTCTCCATCGTGTACGCCGGGGCAATCAACTTCTGCAACAGAGCAATTGCCTCATTACCACCCATTCCATCAGAGGTCCTCTCATCTTCCCAATACTGGTAAAGTTGCCACCACCAGCAATGCGTGACTCCATCAAGACCCTTGTACCCAGCAACACCATCCAAGCCCACTCTCTTCGCCCAAGGCTTATCGACGATGTAATGCAGACAGATCACCTCCTCATCTCTCCAGATGTTCGGATGCCAGTATCGCATCGTCTTAATAGCGTTGTACTGCCATCCAAGCGCATACCATTTATTCTCGAAAAAGAATGCCAGAAAATCTTGGTCTGGAAACATGAACTCTGAAAGTAGAGGGGTGGTGTTGAAAACATCCAACATGCGATCCCAAAGGCCTTCCGAGGGATGGAAAATGAACATGCCACCATTGAGCAGCTTATGCGGCGAAGGAGATGTCTCTGTTGGCTGCAAAGGCTCCTTAAGCGCTGTGGGATGCGAAAGTGGTGTATACGCGCAATTCTCCGCCTTCCAATCCTCAGGCGCCCATGAGTCTGAATCAAGGTTACACACACAAACATGATTCGCCGCAAGCCAATCATCCGGCAACTGCTCCTCACACTCAAAAACAACATCCATGTTATCCAGCACCGCCATATCAGCGTCCAGATAACAAACAGCATCATACTCAAAGAGCTCAAACACGCGCAGCTTAGTCCACGTATCAACAAAGCGCTCAGCGATGATCGTCATCTTGATGTTCTTGGGCGGCAGCAAAAAGTCGCACTCGCGTAAGATCATGTTGCATTTTGGAGCCTCCAGCTCGAGAACCCTGCGGGCATTTTGGGGGAGGTTGGACGTGTAGAGGACCACCAACGGATAAGATGAGTGGTTGCGCTGCAGGGTGTAGGCGAGGATGATGACGCCTGGCAGATACGAGTCGCGGGTGATGAGGGTTGCATAGGCGTTGTGCCTCTTTTTTGTGGTTGTGTTGCTGTCCATTTTGGTAGGAAGCTGCAGATGAGAGATAAGATTGAGGGTGGTGAGAAAGGAGGGGAGAGATTGGGGGATGAGGAGGGGAAAAAGAGATGATGAGGATTCGTCACTTCGTGGACGTCATTGAAATATGACAGGTGGTGTCATTAATTGGCAGTGCTTATTTATCCCTTACAGTTTGAATCCCTTTCATTTTCAATTACGAGCTGTAATAAAATTCTAGACAAGAAAAAAGAAAAGAAACTTCCCGTGATTACGCGACGAGACGTGGTCAAATGGTTGTGCCTGGAATGCATTGTGCCACGTTCAACCAACTGGTGAAGGTACAGACAGCAGGACCATCTTCTCCGCAAACGCGACCTTTTGAGTAAGCATCACTGGATGAATTGAGTTTATTCTGAAACATTGTTCAATCAATGACGCTTCCAAGACCCATCCAATTGACAAGTCTCGTTTATCGCCAAGATCTACGATAAGGTCCAGATCTCGGGAGCTAAAATAACGGTGAGATCGCCAGTGTAACCACCACACCGTACTTCTAATTTTAGTAGTTATCTACAGCTTGCACAATAGCACCCGCATCTCCCTCGTCAAGAACATCCAAAGCCTTCATATCCTTCTCATCCAGCTCAAACCCAAAAACATCAGCATTGTCTCTGATCCGCTCTGGTGTATCGCTCTTGGGCAGGGGAATCCAGTTCTTTTGGAGACAGTAGCGGATGAGAACTTTGCTTGGTGTTACGCTGTGCTTTGATGCGATGCTGGTAAGGGTTTTGTCGTTGGCTTTTTGGTTGCGGACGAGTGGAGCGTAGGCTTCTACTGCGATGTTGTTCTTTTCGCAGTATGATACTGCGTCTCTTTGCTGTAACCAAGGATGCAGCTGCCATCGTTAGTATTTGTAAATGTGAGGGATTGTGAAACTTACTTCAATCTGGTTCACGTGAGGAGGCCACACTTTGGCGAATTCCTTCAAGCCATCGATATGCTTGATGCCAAAGTTGCTCACACCAATACTCTTCGCCTTTCCCTCCTCATAAAGCCTCTCCAGCGCCTGCCACATCTCCTTCCTTTTCGCAGCACCGGGATTCGGGCTATGAATGAGAAACAAGTCCACATAACCGCTCTCAGGATCGAGCTTCTTGATACTCTCAACACATTTCGCATAGCTCAAATCCACAGATCCCGCAGCTTCGAGAATCTTTGTCGTGAGAAAGACATCTTTTCTGTCGACGTTGGACTGTTGCACAGCTTTGCCCACTTCTACCTCGTTACCGTAGTACTGCGCCGTATCAATGTGGCGGTATCCAGCTTCGAGCGCGGTAAGGCATGAGTTTACGCAAACTTCGGGGGGAGATAAATACACGCCGAAGCCCAACTGAGGAACTTCGACGGAATTCGAGAGAGGGAGGGTATCAGACTGTGAGCGCTCCATGATTTGATCGTGAGGAATGGTGATAAAGTTCTGGTGTTGAGCGATTCGAGTCAATTTTCGTACTCAAATGAGGGGTAATACCAATTGACTTTCCTTTTTGTTTTTGCTGCATGTGCAGCGCGTAAAGATCCAGTCATAATGTGTTGTGAGTGAATCGATGACGTTTTGTTTTGTGCTCCTCTTTTTTTGTGCTGTTTTGTCTCACAGGCAGGAGTCGATGATGACATGAGTTGGAGGTGCAGGCAGGCACAGCTCAAGCCACCGCGAGAGGGGTAACAACAGTGGCAGATCAAATTCACGATAGAGTCACATCCACGTCCAATTATTGCTGAGCGAACGTGGTGTTATGATGGCGCCTGTCGAACCGAATTATTTTGCTTGCACGCTGGGAGAGGCAGCCCAACTAAAACGCCAAGACGGATCGGCGAAGAAATGGAAGACGGTCCTGGAATTGATTGACGATCAGGCTCAAAGCATCCCTGATTCGCCTGCGCTTGGATTCGCGACGTTCAAACATTTGAAGTCAAGTCAAGGTTGCTTCCCCTCAGCAATTGATCAGACGCGTCGCTGACATTGGCAGTCATACCGTATTTCTTCACATTCCGAAGTCTTTCAGAATCGTCAAGACATGCTGCGCAAATATTATCACACCATCTTCCTCCGACACAGGATCCTTCGCGGATGACTATTGGTCTTCTATCTGCGAGCAGTACAGATTTTGTTTTGACATGGCTTGGCCTGATGCGACTGGGATATACGGTGTTGCTTCTCGCGTAGGTCACTCCTACGCTTCTGTGGGCAGGGCTAACTCTTGCAGGCCTCAACTTGCACCACCAGCAATCACACATCTATGTCAAACCCTGCACATCACTCAAGTTCTCGTTGACGAGCTATACGAGCATCGCGCTCGCGGGCTAAGCAATGAAATCAGCGTCGTGATGATCCCGAGATACCACCCGGAGGAATATGCAACACCCAAGTCTCAACAAGCAGACAACATATCCGATACAGCATACATCTGCCACACATCAGGAACATCGTCAGGCCTTCCCAAGCCCATCCCGCAAACTCAGTTCGGTGTCATGGGTGCACTCTACAGTTTTAAAGGCAAAGACAAGTCAGCTACCTTTTCAACCACGCCTCTCTACCATGGTGGCTTTCCGGATTGTTTGAGAGCTTGGACGAGTGGTGCGGCGATTTGGTTCTTTCCTGAGGGACATGCGCCTATCACTGGCACCAACATCATGAAAGCACTTGAGTATGCGAGGGCTAAGAGCCCAAGCCCCGTCAAGTACTTCTCTTCGGTGCCGTATGTACTTCAGATGCTGTCTGAAGAGTATGGTGGGCTCGAGATATTGCAGTCAATGGATCTTGTCGGCGTTGGTGGCGCGGCTCTTCCTCCTGCGATAGGCGACAGACTTGTTGAAGCGGATGTCAATCTCTTGTCGCGAATGGGAAGCGCAGAATGCGGATTCTTGATGTCTTCACATCGAGATTACGCAAGTGATAAGGAGTGGCAGTTCCTTAGACCAATTGATGATCCGAAGTTACTCGAATTCGAACCGCGCGACAATGGTCTTTCAGAGCTTATCGTCAAGCCGGATTGGCCGTTCCTTATCAAGACAAATCGCGAAGATGGATCGTATGCTACGTCCGATCTTTTCGAGCCTCACTCGACGATCAAGAATGCGTGGCGGTATCATAGCAGGGCTGATGCACAGATCACTCTCGCGAACGGGAAGAAGTTTGATCCCTCACCCATCGAGGGGAGTATACTTGCTTCTTCGAAGTTACTCCAGGATGTTCTGATCTTTGGTGGAGGTAGAGAATACTCTGGCGCTTTGCTGTTTCCTTCGTCGCAGGACATCAAGGAGGACGAGGTCATCGAAGCAGTTTGGCCACACATTGACAAAATGAACAATGAGAGTCAGAGTCACGCCCGGATCACGAAGGCAATGCTTGTCGTTGTTCCCGTGAAAGAAGGTGAGAAGCCGCTGGAGAAAAGTAGCAAGGGCACCATCCTTCGAAGACAGGCAGAAGAGCGATATGAAAAGGAGATTGAGGGCGCTTATAACAGAGGGTCTTCATCTAAAGAGGTATCCGATGACGAACTTTCGCAAACGGTGCGATATTGCTTCCTTCAAGTCCTCGGACGAGATGTCGACCCCGATCAGGATTTGTACCGCCAGGGTGTCGATTCTATCGCCTGCATCCAGATCCGAAAGCTGCTGGAGCGTGCATGTCTATCGCCTCGGAACGAGCCATTGCCTTTGAACGTCATCTACGACCAGGGCACTGTCAACGCACTTGTCGAATACCTCCACTGTGTGAGGAAAGGGCATCACCACCGCGGCAGCAACTCTAAAGATACCGATCTCCAAGCGATGAAGGATCTCGCTAAGAAATATACCGACTTTGGAAATGTCAAAACGGCTTCACGCAGCACAGGGAAGAGCGTCCTACTTACCGGCGCTACTGGCTTTCTTGGCACACATATTCTCGATATCCTTCGCCAAGACTTCAACGTCGACAAGATTTATTGTCTGTTACGAGCCGATGACGCGGCTACGGCGCAAAAGCGCGTTTCTGGAGCTTTAAGTAACCGAGGCTTGCAAGCTCTCAACCAACGACAAAGCGATAACCTAGTCCTATGCCTACCATGCAACCTCACCGAACCCAATCTGGGTCTCTCCGATATAGACTGGCAAGCCATTATGGAAAACGTCGGAACGGTTATTCACTCTGCTTGGGCGGTGAACTTTAGTCTTCGGCTTCCTTCTTTTGAAGACCAAATCGTCAGTACACGAAATCTCGCCGCCCTTGCCGCTGAATCTGGTGCTCGTTTTGTCTTTGTCAGTTCTATCGCGGCAGTCAGCGATTCGAAGACCAAGCCTATCGCCGAGGAGCTCTCGCAGGATCCGAGTGAAGCTTCTCCGTTGGGATACTCGCGGTCGAAGTGGGTAGCTGAACAGGTCTGCGATGCCCTGAACAAGACATCCGGTGGAGACCCTCTTGCTTCGATTGTTCGCGTCGGACAATTGTGCAGTAATGAATCAGGTGTATGGAACGCTACAGAAGCGTACCCGTTGCTCCTGTCTACTGCAAAGATAACAGGATGTTTGCCTAATATTCCCGGTGAACCACTGAACTGGCTTCCCGTGGAACAAGCAGCACAAGCCGTCATCGAAATCTCACGCTCAACAAACCAAGCTTCCACCACACCAGTCTATCACGTTCTCAATCCTCATATCACGCCAACATGGACAGAGATGCTAGATTGGCTATCCTCTAGCATCGGAACACCAGAGTTCGAAAGGGTTTCACCTCGGGATTGGATCAAGCGCTTGGAGAAGGCGCTAGGTGAGAGGAACATTAGCCATCCTGCGCAAGCTCTTCTGGGGTTGTGGAAGGAGTCTTATGGGCTTATGATGGAGGAAAATGTTGAGTTGAAGAAGAGTGGTGATGAGAGCCCGTTTGATGTCAAGAAGACGAGTGAGGTTTCGCGTACGATTCAGGATGTTCAGCCGTTGGATCGAGAGAGGTTATTGCAGATTTGGAAGTGGGTTAATGAGACTATCAAGGGATAGGAGTGTCGTTAGAAGTGTATAGCGATATAGAATCATTTATCGTAGCATCTCATTCTCCGAAACTTGCTCACTTTTGCTTACAAGAGCAGCTTTGTTCTGTGATTAGACAAAGCAGCAGTAGTGGATCGCGTCGGCGACTTTCCCCTTCTGCCATTCGCTGGATTCTGTCCACTAGACAATCCTCCATAAAGTCTCCGACAGATCCTCTTTACTCCCTCGCAACTCCTCCATCTTTTCCACCACCATCCAAATCTTATACTATCATCAACTTTAGAACTCTCCGCTCATCTAGCGTTGCCATAATGAGCAGTTCTCAAACTAGCGCCCCTCTTACTCGCGCCGCACAACGCTCCGCTTGTGATGCATGCCGTACGTTACACCTCTCCATCGTCCACTATTTAAAGCTGATCACAATTTCCCAGGAACAAGGAAGTGTAAATGCAATGGTGAAAAGCCAACTTGTGCAAGATGTGCCTTTCATGGTCTTGAGTGCATCTACTCTGTCAAGCAGCGTATGGGGAGACCTTCGAAGCGGAGGTTGACGCCCCCTTTGACTCCGACGCAGAACAGTCCGAGTGATCGACAGGACCTAGCTAGTCCAGTTTCCGATTCCGGTAGTCCTTCTTTGTTCTCTCCTATAACCATTAGCGGGCTGGATGCTTTCAACATCGATCCTTTGCTGGGCTTATCGTTTGTTGCAAGTATCGATTCAGGGTTGCAGACAGAACAGCAGTCTTTGTCATCAGAACAGTCCACAGACCTCATTGCGACGCCTACCCCCAACAGAGAACTTCCAAACGCAGTCGACAGCGTAGACGTCAGTTCATCGGCATGCTCATCATGTTCCTGTCTAGCAACGTTCTACCTCACAATGGACGATCTCTGCAAAAACACAGATCTTGTCTTCCCGTCCGGCCTTATGTTTCTTCGCGAGAAGCTCAGTACGGTGAGCCAACTAGCGCACTGCCAAATATGTCCAACGCAATACCTTTCTTCCATGCAAAACATCCAACTCTTGGGCACGCTTCTCATGTCGATAGCGAAGCAATATGGAATCGTACTCGAGTCGATCATCAAGGAAAGTGAACTTATGTCCGAGACAGGACAGCCAATGTATATCCAATTTGGAACTTCCAGAGCTGATGTCTCGTCGAACTTTGCTTTGGAAATGAGCCCTGTGGAATGGGCGACGTTAGCCAGACGATCTGTCAAACAGGAGATTTACGGGAGTGACGACAAGGAAGACTCACTGTGGGGTCTCATTCATCTCTTGGAACGCCGACAGGCTAGATGGCATGCCTTACCACCCAAGCCGGATTGTCCTTACAGGCGCTTGGCAGATAAGGAGCCGCTGTGTATGAAGATCTTGCAAGGAGCGAAGACATTTCTTGGGTCATTCGGTCTGAGTCCCCAGGATTCGTGAGGATTCGAATCTCACCCTATCAGTACAGAAACCACTTGATTTTGTCATTTGATAAGCGCTAGCATTTACTTTGAGGCGATATCTGGAATCCTTCTACTAAGGGCTGGCAATCTTACATCATCTTACCTGACGAGTCCGATCATTAGTCTCGGAAAGATATAGCCTAAGGATTTAGAGGATTCGCAAATAGCCAATTAATTTCAAGAGGCGACCTTTCCCAGAGGCGCAGTCGTATTTCTCCGCGATGTCTATGCTTATCTCCCTTCGCCTATATACCCACTTGGCTCCCGACATTTTTCTCGTTGTGGTAGTTTCCCAAAAGTCCCCAGTCTTTCAACTCCTTCCCGTAACGATGCCTCACGCAGTATCCAACACAAGAGGTCTCGAACCTCACTTCCTTCGCAACGCCCTCGATGTCTTGATCATAGGGGCAGGGCCCGCTGGTCTGTCAGCAGCTCTAGCTTTGGGTCGTGCACGACGCAGTGCAGCTATCTTCGGGTTTCTCGAATGCTCTGGTTCGCAGGGTCGTGACATAGAGAATCTGACGTCGTTGCATACCCATATGATCACCGAGTTGAACACCAAGTACAGAACTATCTCCTTCATCAGCACCGCAGCGAAGTCTGTTCGAGAGCGAGGTATGGTCTTCGAAGTGGAGGACGTGACAGGTCGTTGTTGGAAGGGTCGAAAGGTTATTATGGCTACGGGTAGTCAAGAGATATTGCCCAAGATTCTGGGGTACCAGGAGCTGAGGGGCACAGGCATGTGAGTACATACTCAAACCCCTATGAAAGCTGGAGTTGACGATACCCAGCCTGGACTTCTCTCAATGCCCAGAGTTCGAGGACACCAGCTTAAAGTGCGCTGCCGCTTTGATCATCTCTGGCGACTCAGAATCCATCGACTCGGCTATACTCTCTGCTCATCTGGCCCGTCAACACACCCCAGACATCACACTTCTTACCAACGGTTCAGTTCATCTCGAACAGCATCCTCAAATCGTCGCTGCTGTCAAGCGAGGCTTCAAGATAGACACCAGACCTATCCAATCATTCACAAAGTCAGACGCCGAGTCATCCGTAAACGTTGAGTTTGACGACGGATCAAAAACTTCGTACGGCTTCATAACGCACAAGACTCGATCCTGCATCGCAGGGCCTTTTGCGGATCAACTTGATCTTGAGATGACTTCGGAAGGTCGAATACTGGTTGAAGGAGACTACCATGAAACGAGTACACGTGGTGTCTTTGCTGCTGGTAGCTGCGCTTCTGTTGTTGATAGTGAAGCAGTGGAATTGAGTACTGGGATAACGGCTGGAATTGGAGCTAATTTCCAGATTGTTGAGGATGATGTCGGCTTCTGATTGTTTGGAATGATGATGCCCAATTTGTCTGACGCGAGCGCGGAGTAAGGGTGGTATATCCTGGGAATCATACGAGCCCGGGTTAGCGGGGACTTATTTGATCGCCGAAGATACAACATGGATATTAGTGATTGTTCAAGCGAGAGCTATTAGTTTCAGCCCGGATACTTTGCCAAGATGTCATCAGATTGAGCCGTGATAGGTTTGAAAAAGCAGCATCGCAACTTTTTATGGAGTCTAAGTGTAGGGTATAGAGTACTCAATATCACGTTTACCTTGATACAAAGCAATTGCCACTCATTTATATTTTGCAATGTGCTGGTGTAATTAAGAGTATAGTGTTACCGTAAGAGACTATTCAATGATCGCAAAAACTCCTGTATTTTCGAGCGTCCAACGATATGTCCGACGACGTGATGTTTTGTCGGCGTCGAACAGTGATAAGATTCTTGTTTCAAGAAGGCCAATAAGCTACAGATGTTTGGGAGAATCATACCTTCAAACGGCGATCCAACATCATAAATCTCTCCGTCAATATCCTATTTGACCTTGATACCGGCAGTCGCCGTTTGTGATACGATTCTGGGCCATCGGGCTTCAAATTCGGGCCATCGGCGGTAACAACAATCATCCCTGAATCACGCAATTGAGACTTATCCACACTCGGTAAGTTTTCGTCCCGGACAAAGAATGATCCGCCCAAAATCGACCCTGATACAGTAAAGCGGCATGCACTAGTGGGTACGTACAGTACGTCACTTTGATTGTACTTTTTCTGGCCTCATCTTATTCTTTGAGCTTTTTTATTGCATTTGACTTTGTGTTTCTCTCTGTAAAAAGTTTAAGTTTATTTTCAAGATGCTTTCAAGTCGCGTGTCAATGGCTGCCCGCTCCGCCGTCTTCAGCCAAACCCGTCGGGGCCTTGCTACCGCTGCTGCCGTCGCCTCCGGAACTAGAAGCCACAAGGTCGTTGTTATTGGAGGAGGCTCTGCTGGTCTCGCTATCAGCCATCAACTTCTCCGAACAGGTCGTTTCACCCACGATGACATCGCTGTTGTCGATCCTGCTCAGCACCACCACTACCAGCCCGGATGGACACTCGTTGGTGCCGGTCTCAAGACCAAGGAGGAGTTGAAGATGAACATGCCTGAGCTTATTGACCCCAAGATCAAGTTCTACAACGTCAGCGTCAACGGTCTTACTCCTGAGGACAACGCTATCACTCTCGGAACTGGTGACAAGGTCAACTACGAGCACCTTGTTGTCGCACCTGGTATCAAGATCAACTACGGCAGTGTCAAGGGTCTCACCGAAGCTCTCGCCGAGAAGAGCGGTCCTGTCTCTTCTATCTACGGCTACGACCACTGCGACAAGGTCTTCCCCAACATTCAGCGTCTCCAGAAGGGTAACGCCATCTTCACCCAGCCCGCCGGTGTGATCAAGTGCGCCGGTGCTCCCCAGAAGTCCATGTGGCTTGCTCTCGACCACTGGAAACAGACTGGTCTCTACAACCCCAGCAACCCTTCCGCCTCTCCCATCAAGATCAGCTTCGCCACCGGTCTGCCCGTCATGTTCGGTGTTCCCAAGTACAGCGCCGAGCTCGAGAAGATGCGTCAAGAGCGTGGTGTCGAGGGTCTTTTCCAGCACGACCTCGTCGAGATCAACGGCGACAAGGCCATTTTTGCTCGACCCGAGGGCCAGGAGAAGGTTACCAAGCAGTTCGATTTCCTCCACGTTGTTCCCAAGATGGGACCTCACGATTTCGTCAAGAGTAGTGCTCTCGCTAATGAGGCCGGTTACGTTGATGTAAACGACAACACCCTCCGCCACAACAAGTTCGCCAACGTCTGGTCCGCCGGTGACGCCTCCAGTCTCCCCACCTCCAAGACCGCCGCCGCCGTGACATCCGAGGCCCCCGTTCTCGTGAGCAACCTTCTCCGCGCCATGGACGGCCAAGAGCCCGAGCCTGCCTACGACGGCTACACCTCATGCCCTCTCCTGACCGAGTACGGAAAGGTCATGCTGGCCGAGTTCAAGTACGGCGGTGTTCCCAAGGAGACTTTCGGCGAGATTCTGGGTATCGACCAGGCTGTTCCCCGACGATCGTTCTACCACTTGAAGAAGGACTTTTTCCCTTGGGTGTACAAGAACTACATGGTCAAGGGAACATGGGGAGGACCTAAGGGTTGGTTGAAATAGATGTTCAAAACTGGATGAGCTTCATGTACGTTAGGAGTAAAAACATAGATGGGGAGGTATCAGAGCATTGTATACCCATGGAAGGAGCGAGATAAAAGGATAAATTGATGATTTGGTCATAAACACGTGGCATGGCGCTTGCTCGAAGCCTCAGTGATGTCTGCCTTGTATCGTGTTAGGATTAGAGTTGATTCCAGGGGCTCATCAAGTGGATATGTGAGTGAACTAAAACTTGAGAATGTGCTCACAGAGATGCAGAATAAGTCTTTTAAAAACCTGGATCTCAGGCGAGGCTGAAGGTATGCCAGACAGACGCAGTTTCGTTAGCATTCGGCTTTCAAGTACATACTTTACAGTATGATACGTGAGACAAAGAGATGGAAACGCTAGCTGCGAAGTAACTGTTTCCCAAAGGTGCAATGATTTAGTTGCCAAGTCTACCTCGTTTCCATTGATGTTTAAATAAGATTCACATAATGCAGTGCCCTTGCAAAAGTCTGGATACCTTCGCTTCTGAACTTTGTTGTCATGAGTTTTGCAAAGTTTTCCTTGAATGATAAGTATAAATGATATCTCTCAAGGTCCTGAGGAAGACTCCTGATTTTCTCCATTACCTGAGACTTGTTACTCCAAACACTTGTTGTCCCAAATAAATCTCTACATCACTCTATCTACAACCTATCATCATGTTGAACCGCGACGACGACCCAGAGGGATATGAATTCATAGAGAAATTTGCAGCAGCCTATGTTGAACGTCACTACACGCTTCCACCTCCCATCGTATTCCAATCGCCTCTCGAGAAATACGAAGCCAAACTAGAATTTCTCAGAGATGTGATCGAGCACAAGAAAGAATGGCAGGAATATCGAGACGAGGTCAACGCAGCCCAAACAGCGAAACCGGCCACCGAGACACCCGTCGAAGATCGTATAGCGAATCTGTCTCTCGGTTTCGCACGTCCCGGGCGCCCAACATCCGAGGAGCTCGCACGTAGACCGCGCCCACCACCCGAAGAGCTCGCCCTTCGACGCAGAATCTGCGAAGCTCGTGCTTTGGAATCAAGGGACTGGGAATTAACCCGGCGAGCCGCCGAGTTGCAAATCCGCATGGAGGACCTTGAGACGGAGTACCAACGCAGCTTCAAGTTTTGTTTAATCTGGAGGAAGCACTCCCGGTGCTGTCTCAAGCTAGAAGATGAGGGACATCCTAACGTCCGTAAGGATCGTTTCAACTTCAGGCAAAGGTTGTCTTATTTGTTGATTCCGGCGATGAAGTGTGTAAGGATCACGCAGGGTGATTTGAACATGGACACGGAGTTGTCTGACTAATCGGTCTTTATCTTGTCGGATTTGAGCTTCACGGATTGGTCACGACGAAGACATCTTCTTGGGGCGTCAGAAAATAGTAGCCTAGTTGCTAGTCTAAGATGACTGAATTATCTCCTCTCTTATATCACCGCGGGCAATTGTTCTGACTGTGACGTTACGCTATTCCCGAGCCCCGCTTATCCACCACAACAAGAAGCGGCAAGATCATCAACACCTCGGTAACACCTTCTTTCGTCTCTTGTCCTTTCTTCTTTCAAATTTCACATTTCGTATCAAAGTTCAAGATGACTCTCGATATATCACTTATTTTCTTTCCTGTCGTTGCCATCGCTTTCATCGCACACCTACTTCTCCGCGCGCTCTTCTCCCCGCTTCGCAATGTCCCCGGACCGTTCTTGGCTCGCTTCACAGATCTATGGTATTTCTGGAACGTCCGGAAAGGATGTTTTGAAGATGTGAATCTTGATCTGCATAAGAAATACGGTATGCTTCCTTTCAAAATGCTGGTGTTCCAATTCTAACCTGGTTTAGGACCTGTGGTTCGGTATGGACCCAACCGCTACAGCATCAACGACCCCGAGGCTGCAAAAGTAATCTACGGTCTCGGCAACCACTTCCCCAAGTCATCATGGTATTCTACTTGGGCGAGTCCTGGAAAATGGGCAATCTTCAGTGATCAGTCAATTAAGCGGCATTCACAAAATCGAAAACTGTACCAAGCGACATACGCCATGTCTTCTCTTGTGCACTACGAGCCTTTTGTTGATGAATGTGCGGATCTCTTCACTCAGCGCCTGTCGGAAATGTCCACGTCGGGTTCCAGCTTACCTGTGGATATGAGACACTGGTTTCAATGCTATGCTTTCGACGTCATTGGGTTGATCACTTATGCGAAAAGGCTTGGCTTTTTGGATCGTGGGGACGATATTCGTGGAGTTATTCGGGCCTTGGAAGATCATCTTGGCTATGCGACTCTCTGCGGCATCTTTCCCAGTCTTCATCAGTACCTGTTCCCCATCAGAAACTATCTAGCGGGAAGTACCGGTACTGGGAGAGCTTATGTGCTGAACTTTACCAACGAGCGAATCCGAGAAGCTCAGACATCCCCAAAGCCTGTCGCTACGGAGAGCGACGTCACTATGGAAGATTTCCTTACCAAGTTCCTGGCAAAGAACGCAGCTGACCCACAGGTGTTCACACAATATCACGTTCTCATGGGATGTACTTCGAACATGGTCGCTGGTTCCGATACGACTGCCATCAGTCTTTCCGCTGTTCTTTACTATCTGCTCAAGAATCTCAGCTGTCTGGAGAGGCTTAGAACTGAAATAGACGAGGCCGAGCTGTCAAAGTCACCAACGTTCAAAGAGAGCCAACAGATGGTTTACCTCCAGGCTGTGATCAAGGAAGCGTTACGGATGCATCCTGCTACGGGCTTGCCCCTCGAAAGAGTTGTTCCTGATGGCGGCGCGGAGATCTGCGGTAGATTCTTCCCCGAAGGCGTAGGTTAATTACCGGAAAAGTGTCGTGGCATAACTAACAACGGATAGACCATCGTCGGCATCAACTGCTGGGTGGCACACAGAAACACTGATGTCTTCGGACAAGATGCTGCTGTCTTTAATCCCGATAGGTGGCTCACGACGGACAGCGAGAGGCTTTCAGCGATGAACCGATATTACATGCCAGTAAGTCGACAAACCACACAAATTCAAGTGTCTTTTACTGACTCGTTCATTGTAGTTCGGACTTGGCTCACGAACCTGCATCGGTCGTCACGTGTCCATGCTCGAGATGTCGAAGCTTATTCCGCGTATCATCAGAGACTTCGACTTTGAGCTTGATGGATCGCTGCAGCGAGATGATTGGCACACGAACAACTATTGGTTCGTCAAGCCATTGGACTTTCAAGTTCGGGTTGCAATCCGTCAGTCAGAGAAGATGGCTTAGGATGTACCATGAGCACAGTAGTTATATAAATGAGTTTTAAATTTCCTAGATGCTTTTAATTGACAAGGGTATAATCTGTCCACATTCCACTAGCGCCAATCAAGAACACAATGCACAACAATCTGGTGACAAAGCAGTGATCGAAAACTCCAATTCCAGAAGTATTTGGGAGTCTAGCCCTCCGGGCGTCGCAAGTCAAATCAACAAATAAACAATCACGGATGCCAAAGTTAGGTCGAAACAACAACTGGTTTTAAACCAACGTTGGAATCCGTGGTTATCAAATTTGTTGATTTGAATCGTACGCTCGAGAACTAGACTTCCAAGAAAAAGCTCTACAAAAAATGCAAAGCAGGACGTGGTTCATCAATGGGTCATGTTGTAAGTGGGAAGGGTATCGAAGAGATCTTGGTTTGCTTGAACTTGTTCCTACAAGATGTATTAGCTTTCGTCATGGCATGCGCTTGTTTAATATTGATACTCACATATGTCGGTACGTGGTTGACTCCAGTCTCACCCTCTACTTCAACGGCAATCTGAATGGGAAGCCGCAACGTAAAACTCGATCCATGAGCCCTCGAAGCAAGGACAATCTCAAGTGTATACGTTCGACTGATGAGACAGGAAAAAAACGTCGGTAGCAAGATCTTTGAATCAGGGCTTGGCAGCGTAATAGAAATGGGTAAAGTGGCTGTATGTCTTGGCGCTTCAGTTCTGATGATATCACTACTCTTGGAGCCTCGTCGTGGAGCGTTTCGAGGTGGCTCACCGCCTACTTCTGAGTACTCTGAGCCCCGACGGGATACTGGTGGTGAAGGTGTTGATGACGAGTTGAGTCGCCAGTTGGGTTTGGGGCATGTGACGGTTGCGTTCTCGTCGAGGACAAAACTGAGAATGGGATTTGGCATCACGCTGGGGAAGCTGTGTTGGTCGGGAAGAAAGCTGAGATGGCCCGTGGAGTAATATGTGGATGCTTTGATAGAAGCTGACTTTGCGTAGATCTCTGGTGGCTCTTTGTTGCCGTTTGGCCAGAACTCGAGGTCGATGTTCAATGAGATGTCGGACGGTTGCAGCTTATCTGTTGTGATTTTGACAGGGTCAGGTTGCAGAGTTGAGGCTCTGATGAACCCCAACTTGGACGAAAGGATATCTTTCCGGATGGTCTTTTCTTGAGACAGTACATAACGTGGGTTGCCGGGCACGATGTGCAGTGGAGGTTGTTCTGGAAGGAAAGGCATAACCTTGACAGGATGCGTTCTCTCCAAAGTCAAAGACTTGCCCTTTCCAGTCGTGAACCACCCTCGCGCCTCAACACCATAGGTGATATTGATAGTATGAACAGCCATATCATCATGCTCCCACGCCGGCCCCACAGTAGGCGGTAACTGCAGATGCCTTTCTCGAATCGTAGCATTGCGATGCCTACATGCCGCACTAGGAAGCTGATACGGAATAACGAAAGAAAAAGGTACTTGATAAGTAAAACCAGCCTGCAGCACACCATCTTCCGGCAAAGTACTTTCAGGAATTGGCATTCTTAGCAGAAGAAACTTGTGAGCGGACTTGGGCATGGATCCTTGATGCAGCATCTGCACGATGGTGGATGATGACCCGGAAAAGACGATTTCAAAGGCATCGACGGTGAGATTTGCTTGTGGTGAGAGGGAGACCGAGCCTGTGATTGTTGAGCCTGATGTGTAGATCTTGGCTTCGAAATGTCTATCGATGGAGACGTCGAGGGGACATTCTGATTTGCGCCGTGTAGGAACCCAGCTTCCTCTGCGTTTGGGTTCAGTGGCTACAGAGATGTTGGGAGTAGTGTTGAACAAGACTTGAGCAGCAGACATGTTGACAACGGATTCGGCAATATCAAGAACAGAATCAGTACTATCAAGATAATGCACGGGTGATGGGATTGTGAGAAGAAAGAAAAGAGCATGCAACCTGATACTTGAAAGCTGACAATTTCAAGTTAACTTCCGCCACAAGAGACACATTCAACACATGACCCTTTATCTCAGCCAAGGCTCAAGGATGCATTGATTGGCTGTCTTGGCCGACGCAGCGCCCTGGTCGTGCATTTGGGTTTTGTCTAATTGGTTAGCTAAAAGCCGACACCACCAGAACTCATTTCTACGCCCTGGACATGACATGACATTTCCGAATACCCTTTTTTCCTGTCAATGATCCACGGCTTATCAATCCATGTCACGCCTTTGATTACAGAGTGATAATTCTTTAATATTGATAATTAATGGTGAGAGGTTCAGTGTTGTGAGAATATGGGTGCGACACTACTACCAAAGCCAAGAGTTAGCAGTAAGCCACCTATCATTTCAATGAGGGGTATCCTGATCACAGGCCATCAATCAGCGAATTATCTACCAAAGCCAAGCTTTGACTGGTATTTTAGAGTAGCTGGGCACGAGATAAGAGTCTGGGGGAAGCGGGGTTGGGGGAGATAACCGTAGCAGTGGACAGGGAATAAACAGGAAAGCATTTACGTATTGAACAAGCCAACAGCACATGTTATCAACGGTCGGCGGTGAATTGAGTCCATTCAGCTCTTGGCCGTTGTCACCGCCCAATAATTGACTTTGGGCTAGACCTTACCCCAGACGCCAAATTCCCAAGCAAGGGTCCAGACTTGATCATCATCTTGCGTGTGTGTGCTGCGGCTAGGGCGTGCTGGTTTGCCGCGATCGGCGCTGAATAATTCGTAATTGTCAATCGTAGAGGAAAGAGACAAGAGTAATAATGATAGGCATTGGACGAGGAGATATGGTCTGTTTTAGATGTCACCTGCCATTGTTTCGGTTAGTGTAGGGCTCGGGGAATCTTGACACTTCCTCGGAGGAGGACAGATTATCGCTGTTGTTAGAGATTATAGCCGAGTAATGCCATAGAGGATGGATTGATGGCAATTGTCGCATGATTCTTTGATAGAGAAAAGTTGATGGCGGCGGTGCAGGTTAGATGGCAGCCAAAGTCTTGGGATATCCGTGCCTCATTCGTTCCAATATCGCCCAATATTTGGCATGTCATCGCACCCGATAACGAAAAACGATGGATACAACCTGAAAAAGACATCAAAAATGTATCATAATACGAAAAATGTTAGACGATAGATCGATTGACTTTGACTTCGCCGCGGATTGAAACAGTCTGAACATGATCTAGAGTGGCCTGGCAGTTGAATAACACAAGCATTATTCCCTGATGCTGAGACTGCCAAAAATGAGGTGGTCCGACTACCAACTGATACTTTCATACGATCTCTAAATTGTTTTGTCTCTTTCAATCACTGATTCTTCCGATGCCCTGGCTTCGACGTTATTTACCAACTTCCGAAACACAAGGTCAAGATCCACCGACTCCATCAGCAACATCCGAGCGATTCTGACAGCTGGAAATGGACCCAATGACGTGCCGAAAATGCGGGGGTCTCAGACACCATCGCAATCCACTTCAACATCTCGGCAATTAATCCTTTTAACTTTCCGACAATTCCATTTCCATCATGACCGTTACGACCGTTGCAACGCCAATCAATATCGGGCGATGTGCCCTCAAGCATCGCGTCGTCATGGCGCCCATGACAAGATTAAGAGCTGATGAAGATCACGTACCGCTTGATATGATGGTGGAATATTACTCGCAACGAGCTTCGGTACCTGGGACTCTGCTCATCACGGAAGCAACATTCGTTTCGGAAAAATCGAGAGGTCGGGATGAGAATGCACCGGGCATTTATTCAAAAGAGCAAGTCGACGCTTGGAAAAGGATAACGCATGAGGTCCATGCCAAGGGTTCATTTATTTTTATGCAGCTTTGGCATGTCGGAAGAGCAGCACGTCAACACGCTTTGGATAAAGCTGGGCTTGAGATGGTCAGCAGCAGCGATATTTCCATCGGCGATGACCATCCCACGCCTCGGCCTATGACTACAGATGAAATCTGGGAATGCGTTGGGTCCTTCACTAGTGCGGCACGGAACGCTATTGATGCTGGATTTGATGGTGTTGAGATACATGCTGCGAATGGATATCTGATAGATCAGTTCACTCAGGATACATGTAACAAGCGAACCGACGGATGGGGTGGAAATATCGAGAACCGCTCAAGGTTCTGTTTTGAGATTGCGAAAGCGGTATCAAAGGAGATAGGAGCAGACCGTACAGCCATCCGTTTGTCACCATTCAGTACTTTCCAGGCCATGAGGATGGAAGACCCCAGACCGCAATTCACTCATCTCATTTCCGAGCTGAAGCCTCTCGGCCTCGCATACCTTCACCTCATCGAGCCTAGAATCGCCGGAAACGTGGACAGGACGGTGGACGAAGACAAAGAAAGTCTTGACTTTGCTTTTGATGTCTGGGCAGGGTCGGCACCAGTGATTGTCGCAGGAGGATACACCGCCGAAACAGCAAATCACGCGCTTGAGACGCGTTTCAGGGATGATACAGCGGCGTTTGCTTTTGGACGACACTTCATTTCGAACCCTGACTTGCCTTTCAGGTTGGCTAAGGATATTGGTTTGGCGAAATATGACAGGGATACGTTTTACAAGGTCAAGAGTAGGGACGGGTATACGGATTATCCTTTCAGTAAAGCTTGGATTCATGGGACAAACGCTATAGAATAAGGAGTTTGGCTAGAACATGGTATGATCAATGAAAGACGTTTGCGATAGATCAACAAAAAGCAAGGCCTCAAAGAGACTTGTCGCCAAATTCACAACCCCTGGTCAATTCTGGCGGACCAAGCTAGGGTATGGCGGATGCTTGCATCAACATTTCTCTGACAAAGAACTGCCATTGGCAGCCATTTATGCCAAACGGACGGAAACTGAACATCGGAGTGAATTCTGACAGTTTTTATCACATCCTTCACCCTCGCTTTTTGTCGGATTGGGTCGCAGCAGTTGACGCCTAAGAAACAGTTACAGTGACACACGTGGCAGATCACATGACCCTGCTTCGTCCGCTTAAATCTGCCAGGTCGCCAGTGCGGGCACTTTCACTCAGCATAAGCGACATACCATTATTCAGCTCACTCAACTTCCTCTCAGATCTTTTTTCGGACCATCACCATATCTCAATCTCTTGGCGATGCGGGGCCCGTCGCCATCCTGCGACAATGCTCCCTGATGCCACCATCGACGCAGCAGCTGACAAGCTAACCGAGTTCCGCAGAAACAACGCCCTCACGGAACTCCTCGACCAGTACGCCGTCCTGATTGAGGACTATAAGCGTCTCAAGAGTGACTATGAAGAAGAGCGAGAGGGGAGAGAACGTTACAAGCAGCTCGCTCGCGGCCAGGAGCGCAATCCTTTCGCTCTCGTCGTCGTAGATGGCGATGGATATATCTTTGACGAGCGCTTCATCCAGGCTGGTGAACAAGGCGGTAGCAAAGCTGCCAAACAACTAAATGATACTATCAAAGATAGTCTGCGTCGCAAGGGTCTCGAAAGCTGCGAAGTCATGATTCGCGTGTACGCAAACCTCACCGGACTATCCAAAGCGCTGTTTAAGAACGGTCTCGTGGGCGCGGAAAAACGATCTCTGTCATCCTTCACAGCTGGATTCAACAGATCGTACGGATTGGCTGATTTTATCGATGCCGGCGAATTAAAGGAAAACGCCGACTTCAAACTCAAAGCTATTCTACGGCTTTATGCGGATAACGCCCAGTGCAAACACATCTACTTTGCCGCATGCCATGATGTGGGCTACGTCTCGGATCTTACTCCCTTTAGGGGTAATAGTGAACGGTTCACGCTTGTTAGAACGCCGAGTTTGCTGTTCCATAAGGAATTTAACAAACTTGGTATGAACGTTGAGGAATTACCGGGCGTGTTCCGCCACACGCCTCTCCAACAACCTTATACTGCTGCACCCGCGAAAGCGCCGTTGGGTCCGGCTGTTAGCAACGGCAAAACATACACACCTACGAAAGAAAATAACGATGGGCGAGCAGTTTGCAGTTTCTACCTGCAAGGTAATTGTCGATATGGTAATAGCTGCAAATTTGCGCACGACAGCAAAACGTCCAGTCAGACTAGTACGCCATCCCCTAGCAACGGAATGAAATCCGACCGTTTTAGTGGTGATTGGCGACGAGGCGCCAGTTTATCCAACGGCGGAAAATCCAACATTGACTCTCTTCCCAAGAAGGAAGATATTCCCGAAGGCACGGTGCCCATCAACGCCCTCGAAGACCGACTCGACGCCTTGTTGCCTCCTCTTGATCCCGAGGCTGTTAAGCGTCTCAAATTATTGTCGCAAGAGCGACGGTTCTGCAATAGTGCACAGCTGTATAATTCATGCGAGAACGAAAACTGCGAATATGAACATACGCCCATTGATGAAGATCTGAAGCCAGCTTTGGAGCATCTGGCACGATCGAATATTTGTTCACGCCGGGGAGCGTGTCGACGGGCGAACTGTGTGAATGGTCATGTCTGCCAGAAGGCGGACTGTCGACACCGAACGAATGGTACGGGGAAGGGATACTGCCGATTCCCTGCCAAGGTCTGCACCGCTGATTATACGGTGGATTCCTATGTCCTGGCTGTCGGTCCTCCTTCCTCGCCGTCTATGGTGTCTCCTTCTCTTGCATCAGAGGAGACACACACTGCCGAGAATGGGGGAACCAATCTTTGGGGCCTTTAGTAGCGGCCCGGTCACAATCATACTGCATTAGCGGTATACCAAATATTTTGGGAATAAAACAAAGGGCTCACCAAGTGTCTTGGAAAGATTGTTAGAGGCTTGGAACGAGGATCAGTCTTTACTATGGGTGGGTGGTATTGTCTTGACCTACATGGGAATAACAGATGAGAAATGTCGATTCAACTGGGCATTTAACGGAAACTTGGAGATGGTTGTATTCTTGTAGACTAGACGGGGTCGCTATACATACATAACAAGATACTCCAGTCGGAATACAATCACATTGCTTCGGTGGGGACTAAATACTTTCCGTGATAGAACATCGGGCTACGTCCACGAACAGCTGAGTTGAGGTTTTGGGTGTCCCTTGGCGAGATCTCTTCTGCATGAGAGCGGAAAACGGAAACCCGGCAAGTTTGAGCGATTCCGTTTGTGGGTCCAATATTCGACGTTGCATGCAGGCTGTACAATAGATGCATCTGACTGGCTGTGAGAGTACTGTTGTCTCAGCCAAGTGAGAGAAGAGATCACATATTACTTTTCAGACCGGGAAGAAATCACTCATCGATGCCCAAGGGAGAGAATGCAGGATGATAGCTTCCTTCCATGGCGCCAAGAGGTTGAATTGCATGATATGACCAAAAAGAGAACCAATATTTGTAGGTATCACTTTGCATTCAGGCTTACCAACAGATATGATGTCATGTTCAGTGCAACCCTTTCTCGACACGGCAATCGATGGCCCTACGACTGGGTTAGGCTGAGGCTGCACAGGCCGATAACTGAGACAGTATCAGTCATGGCTGGACAAATTTCGGACGACTCTCGCCGGCGGACAAATGAAAATACTTGCTCTTTTTTCTTTTTGTTTCTTAAACCAGAAGTCCCTTGGCGCCTTTCCAATAAGAGCCCAACTGAACGCATAAACAAGGCTGTTGAAGATACGAGTTGGTGGCGTTTTACGAACGTGGTGAGATTGGTCTTACTTGCAGCTGTGAACTACGGAACAGGCTTTGCCTATCCCTCCTCCACATCGGATCAACACCATCGGCAACAAAGCAAACATAATTCAGGGCGGTTAGAAGTATCCAACCACCGTTGCCCACGGCTTCGCGGCCGAGACACCAGCCGAGATGTTGTCTCCGAATCATAGCGGGAACACTCAGCCGTGAAAGAGAATCTGCATATAAGACAAAGGTGGTTTCCGAGATGTGATTGATGAAAGCCATGCGACCAAGATGGAGTTCTACAACAGAACCTACAACAAGACCAACTTTGGGACGGTCTCTTATGTTCAGTCAAACAGCAAAAATGCAGATCTTCATACAGCCATATCCTTCCTACTGCGCTCCAAACGCGGTCTTGCTATCACATTAGTCACCCTGATCTCCGTTCGCATTGTGTATAACCTCTTCTTCCATCCCCTACACAACATCCCTGGTCCTCTGTTCGCAAGGGCAAGCGGTTTCTGGAGACTCATTCGGTACTTTCGAGGAACTTGGCACGATGACGTCTTGGAGCTTCACAGAAAGTACGGACAGGTCGTTCGTATCTCACCTGGTGAAGTGAGTTTCACCGATCAAGATGCCATTAAAGGCATCTATGGCCATGGCAAGACTGTCACAAAGGTAAGTATCATCTGTCTGAGTAGAAGGAATGGACTGACTCGTTCATAGGCCAAGTTCTACGATGCTTTCATCGTGCCGAACATGACGGTCAGCTTCTTCGCGACAAGAGATAATAAAGCTCATCGGTTCCTTCGTTCACGCGTCTCGAGTGCATACTCGATGACATCCATCCTCACCATGGAGTCGTTGATCCAAGACGTGATGGATCTCAACCTCAGAAAGCTTGGTGAGCTGGCGGATGGAGGTGACTACTTTGCAATCGACAAGATGGTCAACTACTTCACCTCGGATGTCGTCGGCCAACTAGCCATAGGCGGCATGGTCGGATTCCTGGAACAGGGCAAGGATATCGGCGGCATAATCCAGTCTATCCACGATGGATTCTACTTCATGGGAAACATGGGTATTCTTCCGTTACAGATGTTCTGGATCAATAACCCCGTATCGAAATGGTTCACCAAGAACTTCGGCGGAGATCGACTCAACGCTTTTGATGTTTTCATCGACTGGCTAGACGGTCGCGTAGAGGAAAGAATGACGAATGGTCTTCTACCCAGTCAGAGACGAGATCTCCTCCAACATTTCATCGAAGCCAAAGATCCCCAGGGTCAACCAGTCGGCAAGCGAGACGTTATGATCGAAGGGGTTAACATCCTAGCCGCAGGTTCTGATACAACAGCCATCAGCATTTTAGCCTGTCTAGGCTATATTCTCACAAATCCTGATACAAAAACAAGGTTAATGGACGAGATCGATCACGCTTACCGGGAATTAAATCTGGATGAGGAAGGACGGGAGATTTCCTTCAAGGAAGCGGAGAAGTTACCGTTTCTGTCCGCTGTGATCACGGAAAGCACCCGGCTGCATCCTTCTATTCAGTACCAGCTTCCCCGCGTTGTGCCACCGGAAGGATCTCAGATTGGAGAATACTTTCTTCCGCCTGGTTCAGTTTGTGGTGCGAGTGCGAGAGCTGTGAATTGTTCACGGGAAATATTTGGTCCGGATGCGGCAGAGTTTCGACCTGAGCGATGGATTGCCCAAAGTGCAATTCATGAGGGGCGAATTAAGAAGGAGAGATCTTTGTTGATGACGGTGAGTATTCCCTTGATCTCATAAGCTGTGATATTGACTTAGTTCTAGTTTGGCATGGGCAGTCGCAGCTGCATTGGGAAGCATTTGGCAACTGTTGAGATGTACAAGTACATCGCTCAATTCTTTCGACACTTTGATGCTGAGCTTGAGGATGCTGATAGGCCTTGGACGACTAGGACGCAGTGGTTCTCGCTTCATCTTGACTTCCGTGTTGCTATCAAGAGGAGAAAACATTAGCTAAGCCATTTGCGCTGGTCAAAGTGGGGAAGCGAAGTTTTTGAAAGCCACGTCTCTCATCCCGTACATGTTAAATCGACACAACGAGAGTAGGGAAGAATACTTTGGCGAGAATAATTGTTTCCATTAGTACAGGCTCCATTTGTTCGTCTAAACTCATTGCGATTTGTGTAATTGAGACTGTGGCGTGTGTGGCTGATGAACTCCAGAGTAGAGAAGAAGACATTGTGGTATGCGCCGTATAATTGTCCAAACAAGGCGGTAACTGCATGACGATGCCACCTTGGCCCGCTGATTTTTATGGGGGAAAGTCACACCACGATAAGAAACATAGTTTCGCATGAATGCCCAGCCATTTATTGTTGATCTTATAAACGATTTATGTCGCCAAGGTCTCTATATATCAAGTAAATATGACGATCAAACTCCAACCCACCCTAGACCTCCACTTCAGAGTCAACGTTAAAGAAGCAAGTAGGAAAAGATTACCGAGATTGACAAATGCATGTCCAGGGTGGCACAGACGAGTACACGTGGAACAGGGTCACCAAGATTAAACCCCTGATGGTAGATGCGCTAATGACTCCGTAGCGTCGCCGATCGAGTTATTATCTGACTCCGAAAATTATGCCATACGAAGTTTTACGCGACTTTTGAGTCAGACGACCTTTTATGATCGACAATTGTCAAAGAGTGGGACACTTTATCATGCAATCAGATTGCGAGGGATTAAGCTCGGATTTACAAGATGGGTTCGTGCGGGAGGAATTTCTCTCCGACGCTTCGAGAGCAAGCAACCTCAATTCCTCAACACGTGGGTGCAAAGGGACTTCGCTTACAATGCCCTGTTCAGCTGCATTAATCCAGAATGTCGGTAAAACAAGATGAAAATAAACTTCGCCGTAAGCTATTGGAACTATTACGTTGGAAGAACGAATGGGATGAGGCAAAGGGCATTCTGCCCCTGATCTTGTTTCAGAAGAGACAGCCACAGCCACCAAAACGGTAAAAAGTCGAGCGCGCCCACCACCGTCTAATGGATTGAAGACAGTACGTGCCGCAGTTTATCCTGTTAGAGCAGTAATTAAATGGAGCCCGAGGACTTGGCTTTCACTAGATACTAGCTCTGGCAGGTCTGCTAATGACAAATGGGGAAGGCCGCGGAACCATGCTGAAAAGATTCCCCAGTACCGAGATATGAGACTTGTGGCGTTGAGAATTTCTTTAGTGGCTGACTGTCGCCCCTGAATTGGGACCAGTTTGAAGCTTGTCGCTGTGGAAGCAGAATTGGAACTGAATCGTTCAAACCTTAACACATGCCGACCGTCTGGCGCACACAAACGGAGACTTCTATGGCAACATCCGTGAGATCCTTTTCTCGTACCCTGAACCTAGTAAACTCAGAAAATCATCATGCATCTTAATGATCCTCTCCAGCTCCCCGGGTAACCACCCGCAAGGATCCTCCAAGGTTAAATGACACCTCCGGCAGAGAATGAACCAAGCTTCGTAATCACCCCAATAAGAGATCGTCGTCCAGACATTATGGACAAGCGAGTGTCAAAGCGCGAGATATACTTTCGCAGATATCGTTCCGCCACGGGGGCGCGCCAGGCTGTTTCTGGCTGTGCGCCCCGGAGCCACTGACACCAGCGACTGCAAGCTAACGGCCTGACGTACACTTTGTATGAGATCGTCGGTCTCGGTTGCTGAACTTCCCCTGCATCTCGAGACAATGCGGTCCCACTGTGGCTTGACCTAGAGCAAAACGTGGGTTTCCAGTACAACAGGTCTTCTATGTCTTCCATGCATGCGTATTAAAGCTCACTCAACCCCAAATCCGCATCTCCTGCTTCTTTTCTAGGGGTTCTGTCATTCTTGTATCTTTTGTTTTGAGTACATCGTCACTCCTCCAAAATGGCGTCTACAAGCGATCACAAGATCGCTTCCATGGCCATGGGCTTCACGCTCGGCTTTGGTCTTCTCACCGTCTGGGAAGCATGGAAACAGACCCGTCGAAACAGAAATCCGCTTCGTAGCACGTATATTTACATGCTCTGGGGAGAAATCGCTGCGAACCTTGCTATCGCCATCATCGGATGGATTTTCTTGGATGGAATTATCGGCCCGACGTAAGCACTGCGATGTCACTGACGCGATTTGGTTGACTAACATTTTTGTTTAGTGTCCCTGTTCTGTTCTTCATTCTGTTTTTCTGGGTCTGGGAGATCCAGTTACTTCTTCAGATTATCGTCAACCGAATTTCTATTATTGCGGAACATCGATCTACTATCTTTAAGCTGAAATGGGGAACAGCTATTATTATTACGCTTGTCAACATTGCTGTTTTTGTTATTTGGATTCCTTCGCATACTGTTCCTCCAGCGAGTCAGACGTAAGTTTGGATGCATCGATCGGGCGTTGAGGAGTGTCGCTGACTGTTGTGCAGATGGGTCAAGGTCAATGATGTCTGGGATCGCATTTCCAAGGTCATCATTCTCATCGTCGACGCCGGACTGAACTGGTATTTCCTCCGAACCGTCAAGAAGAGACTCGTCGAGCAGCACAATTTGAAGAAGTATGAGCCTCTCGTCGGCTTCAACGCCAAGCTGATGATTGTCTCCATCCTCATGGACGTAAGTCACCGCCCAGCACTTCCCCGCTTCTGTGCATTCACTAACATTCACAGGCCATGCTCATCGGCCTCATGTGGCTTCCCAACCAAGTCGTCTACATCCAATTCCACCCCGTCGCCTACATGGTCAAGCTCAACATCGAAATGTCAATGGCAAAGCTCATCACGCGTCTAGCCAAAGGCGAAAACTCAGACGACTACTACCCCTCGCTCTCCCACTCCGGCCACGGCCGCAGCGGTCATCGAACCGAAGACGCTCCTTGGACGACCGGAGGAAACAACGTCCAGCTTACGCACCGATCTAAAGTTGTCGCTGGAGACTCCGATGATGATCTGCCTAACCACGGCCCTGGTATTCATCAGCGAACGGAGTTCCAGGTCACTGTTGAGAATAGCCCTGATCGAAATCCTTTCAAAGGTGGTTCGGATACGGATGAGATTCCTTTGACGCATGGACATCCTAAGCAGGTTGTCATCGAGGAAATTAGTCGTGGTCCATCTATTTCGAGCAGCAGACGATCATAAGATACCCTTCCATTTCCTTAAATAGCATATATATTTAATACATGAATCAAACACATAACAATCTCCATCTATCATCTCATCTCGGCCCTCTCCTCTCCGTAGTCTAGCGCTCGAGCCAACAAGCGCCGTTGTGAACTACCAGCTCACCCGTGGGGCTCTTGTCGTATCGGCCAACTTTATCAATTTTATCGGCCGGAGTACTAAGTCTTGCACTAAAACCAGGAGAAGCTGGACTAATAAACCTGCCACCGCAACGCCAAGCTATTGGTGCCTTTCACAATGATCGCAAGCCCACACGCCTAAAGGCTGGCGACTGCTCAACGACATGGTACCCAGAACGGGTCTCAATCAACTGCGGCAGAGGACTTCTGCCTTTCTTCCTGGACTTTCCCTTCCTTGCCATACGATTCCCGTGGAGTGCAACTTCTATATTGAAACACGGCCCATGGGGTCCCTCTTCGTCGTGACGGAGGTTTTCTTCCGAATGTCTATCGTCATATGTCGGTAATCACGTATTTAGCTTCAATCTTCCTGGCAGCTCTTACGAGTTGTTCATAGGTCCCATCGGAACGATGGGTCGTTATTTGGATTTATGCGTAAGATTTAGATTCCGTATATACATTCGATCCCTCCTTTGTATCTGATACCATTGTCAAACGCTGGAAATGTCGAGATCTTGTGCATGGGGAATAGTGGAATGTGGAGCAGACACTAAGTGATGGCGTTCCAGACCTAACTACGTTTAACATTATGGAGTTCACGGCCATTTTAGAGCGACAATCTTGAACTCTTGAAGCAGTAGGTATACTTTTCACATGCTGCCTATTGGCCAACATGTATGATATGTTAGTCGGTGATGCAGAGAGTACCATGCTCCTGCTTCAAGTCAGGCAGGTCTGAAGAAGGGAACGTATCATAGGTAGGGCTTGAGTGGCCTAGAAGTATAAAGATAGAGAACCTACTAAGCTGACTAGTTTATAAAATTGAGCCCTGGTCTCAAGCCACTTAGATAGGAGTGACATCGACCCAGAAGCGAGTATCATCAGACTTATATTTAGGATCCGAGTCAATCTGACCTTTGATCCACTCAACAGATTCACGATAAAATTTGATATCCGGAGTATTGGGATGAGCCAAACCGGTAGCACCGTTCCGATGACCAGCGAACCACTTGTCATAGCCATAGTATCCTTGACAATCCCATCGTGAAGCGACATCTGCATGGAGATCGGCACTGTAAGTTAAGGTGTCAGCCAATATACCAGTAGTTGAGTACTTGCCCTGCTTACTTGAGCTTAGCACCGTTATTCCACTGATCCTCACTCTGACCCACGAATCCAGCACGTGAAGCGCAGACACGGAGCATACCCCAGTTGGCCTTAAAGACGCCAAAATTGGCCGCGTCACGAGTCTTTCCGTCCCCTTGAAAACAGCCTTCATCAGTGATCCGTGCCAAAAAGCTCTTGATAATGCTATCTTACCATAAATATAATCGGTTTGCATATGTTCATCCTCAAGCATAGCAATAGCGAGGTCCAGCGTATTTCCGCCAGCGTCAAGAATAGCGTTCTTACGGGAGCCAAGGCCAGAGACAGTGTAATTTCCACGTTCACCGGCTGCCGCGATTGTGACGGCGGCGAGAGACAGGACTGTGCAAACACTTCTGAAATGCATCATGGACTGGTTACTCGGAGTAGTAGATACTTAGAAAGGATTGACTGGCGTTTTGGTATGTAAGGATGTTGTACTTTTGGTCGCGGGAATCGTCTAATATATAGAAGTCAACATGCTGCTTGGTTACAGGGGGTGTCACCTAGCGTGACGGGTTGACACGTCCCGTGCCTAATTCAGCAACGGGTTCGGCAAGGAAACTTTCTCGGATATGGCCTGAAAGTGCTAGTCAAGCGGAGGCAATTTGCATCTGTATATCCTCACCTCTGCTCGTTGACCCTAACCCGAAATGGAGGACACTTGAAGGGTTTGCTAGCATCCGTGGCCGACTGAGATGCTAACAAGAGCAGGACAATACATGCACTATAGGTCCACGACTGACAATGAACTCGAAAAATTGTATCGTTTCCAGTGATTAATGCCTAAGATGGTGTAGTGGTGTATTCCTTTTCTTTTCTTTTTCTCAAAACTCATGATACACGTTGGCAAACTCATCATCATTCCAAGTACAATTCCCATCCCATGACCAGTCCTGACAGAGCATATCCAATACATCGTCTACCTCTAATCCATCAGCCCACGAGTACAAGTCTTGATCTGCGCCCGCGTTTGAATTGATTACTGAATCGGGTTGAGATTTGTCACCTCGGCCAATCAGCTCGCAACTAGCTTGGTAAATCTGGCTCACAACACCATGACTACGACGTGCTGTCAAGGACCAATCTTGCATTTCTTGGAAAAGCTTGAGAGCCATCTGGACTTGATCTTTCCATTCGACAACCGATGGATTTTGAGGCTGCCATAGCATACTCAATAAAGGTATCATTGCGGCTTGGTAAAGAAACCATACAGCGTTCCATCCAGACATCTGATGGCCCACCCAGCTCTGAGCTATATCCTCGATAGCGGTTTTGGAGAGCTGCTGGCATTTCTCTATGGCATTGTAATCATGTGGTGGAGCTAGTTCAGGAAGGCTGACGCAGCTGGTAGTGGCGTCAAGTAGTGCCGGTCGATATAAAAGCATACGCAGATTCCAGTATCGCCATCTCATGACACACCGGGCAAGGTTAACTGGCTCAGCGCAGTTTTGATCACTGCTGGACAAGGAGGGTAGTTGGTCGTACCAATTGATCAACATATTGTCAAAACGGTTACGGTCCTCCCGACTGAGAAAAGGAGTGACGACAAGCATGTCTTGTATCTCGGTCGCAATCCGGCAGAACTGGATATTCTCAACCAGTATAATCGTTCCCAGGTGCTGCATTGAGTTTCGTTCTTCGTGTGAGTTTGGAGAGATCAAGGCATACGGATTTGAAGACCTTCCACCAGATACGTAGTCGATTCCGAGTTTCGGGGGCTGGACATCGATCGACGGGCAGAAACGACCGAAAGAGGGACGCCCCAAAGTGGTAGTGGTCCAAGTATCAAGACAGACTAATGACCACCAGGTCCGCCGCTGTATCTCCGCCGCCTTGAACAGAGTGTCATCTACCTGTTGCTCCAAAGGCTCTCGATGGAAGCCAAGTCCGCTTGCCATCCGAAGGGCAGCGCCAATAATAGCATTGCCTTTGTTAGGCTGATTGATATAGTGAAGATAATAACCCCCAAGGAGAGAAAGAGCCTGCAGTGTTTCGATATGGCTGCTGCCAAACGTGTTAAGATCAAGGTACTTCATGGCCTCGGTATAATACTCGCAGTGGTCCCGATTACTTGATTTCTTAGCTACAATGCTACCCATGGCCAAGACCATGTTGAGCAAAGAAAGCCAAGGTGCATCATCTCGTCGACTGTTACGATAATGTATGCGGAAGGAGGTTTCATCAATCATAGGTGTGAAGATGTGGATACGCTCGAAATAAGCATTGACTAGTGCTTGATCCTTGCCATTCCCTCTTATGCAGGTATTCTCTGTGATGGATCGGGTTGATTGGCGAGAAGGTAAAGCCTCGCCACACTTGGCGGGGATGTTGCTGTTTGTGTGATGACATGCTAGTAGAGCGCGTAACTGTGGTCGCATCTGAAGCATGGCGCCAAGTGCCGCTTTTACGGACGAGATTCCAAGATAAGAAGCCTGCTTGTCTAACGGGAGAGATAGTGCATTTACATCATCAGCCTCAGGAGGCAGAAGATTTCGCTCTCGTCGTTCCTCATCCCATTCCGAATTTTGGGTCAGGAGCTCCTTAGTGATGCTATCGGAGGGAGAGGGTATAGTTATGTCGGCTGGGACACCGTGTATTACGAGTTCACGAAGTTCTTGGCCTGATAATGAAGCGAGCTTTGATACATCATGGTTGGGGAAAAGCTGGTGTATAATGGAGTTGCGTTCCTCGAGACTTTTGGACAAGTTTTCGAGCGTTCTGTTACCCGAGCGTTAGAGATTCGACGTGATGTAAAGATAACAGCTAACTACCAGTGGAGTACTCGCCTTTTGGAAGGGATGAGCCGCTGGCTGTGTTCGACGTAAACGCACCCTGCCTGCGATCCCCTGGAGTTGCATTGGCAGCATGGCTGTCTACCATCACACCTTATCTTGCGACGTTTACAGTCTACACAAGCGCGCAAACTTTTAACAGGCTTTTTCTCGACCATTCTGCGAGAGACAGGCGTCTCGGTAGTGCCCTGGACTTGAATGATGATCAGTGACAGCCAACATAGATGTGGGTTGAACCTACATGTATAAAACATTGTGGCTTTGGTGTTGAACGGTCTGATTGTCTAGAACAGGCCGATGCTTGGAAACTGGTATGTAGAGAAACTTGCTGAAATCAAAAGCGTGGAAAGGATGATCCTCCGATGTCAAGGGGCCAACCTTAAAATCTTACGAGGAAGGTCCAATCGGATCATACGCACGTGAGCAAAGGTAGAAGTGATGAACATCAGGTGCTTGCAAATCTGGGGAAGAGAATCCCACTAACTAGTCTTAGCATCCGCTGAGTACGCCTCAGCAGAGTGACCCTCGGGATGGAAAAAAATAGCGGAATGGCTTACACCAAAATACGCTGATCAACCACCCATATCCTGCCGCTGTTTTTCCCGACCCCCTAGAGTGAGTTCTGGTTTTCCTTCCGGCGTATCGTTAACTAAAATGAGGGGGAGATGGCACTAACCCAAGTGGAAGCGGGACCAGAGCACCCGTGGTCTGAATGGGACTAGTGGAAGCTGGTGTACAGTACCTCGGTTACATACTCTGGACAAGACATGGATCTACAGGAGGGATGTTCCTCTCCAGTCAATCAATGTATACAGTGCAGTACAGTCATGTTTGGTGAAGACGGCTATCATCATCTGGGGTACATGTGCTTCGTTTTGGAGGTTTGGGCTTTCTGACCCACTATTCATGGACTAAACAAAATTACTACGAACTAACTGAAACGTCCATCATGGTGGCAAGGCCTTGAAAAGTGTCTTTGTTGGTAAAGACTCAGGGAAGACTTGCCACCCTTCCCGGAACCGATCACAGCCAACAAATTCTAGCGATCGCTGGGCACCAAAATAACTAGGCTTTCTCGATCTTGAGTACCGCACCTTGACTATCAAGTGCAATTTTCCTCTTTTGCGTAGACATTTTGACAGGGTTCTCAGCTTCAAAGATCTCATCAAGCTCTTCCAGCTAGATCCTTGGTTAGCGAAATTCACACGACGACCCTCACGCGAACAACTTACAGTGCGACCTTTTGTCTCGGGAATGAATACATAGATCAAAGCGACTTGGATGATATCCCAGACAGTGAAAATTATGTATGTTTTCCAACCAATTTCTTTCATGGCTACAGGCCAGGCAAACTGGTTCAACAGACCAGCAGCATTGACAGCAAGGTTGGAAAAAGCCATGCCTTTGGCGCGCATCTCGAAGGAAAGCACTTCAACCGGGTAGAGAGCCTGCAGAGGTGTGATACCGAAAGAAAACACGGCGCCAAAGATGAAGACCATGGACAAGGCGGCCTTGGATGCCGTAGTGTTGGAGTAAATTGCCTTTCCATCAGCGTCGAGGCCTATGTAGGACTTGGCAAACTCGGAAGAGGCAATTGTCATGCCCAACCAGACAACTGTGCACGCAGAAAAAGAGAATAGGAGCAAAGGACGACGGCCGATCTTGTCAACGAGACAAGCACCGAGGATGGCCCAGATGAACTGCTGGCAATAATTGAGCAAGGTGATGTTGGCCTGTTCAATGGCTCCGGTGTAACCAGCAGTTTCGAGTACTGAACCCAGGAAGTAGGAAAGCACAGCGTTTCCAGCCCACTGACTGAAGATAGAGATGGCCAAATTGCAACAAAGGCGGTAGACGGCAGGTCTGTTACAAAAAAGAGCACGGTAGTCCCACCAACGCTTGTCACTGCCATCGAGGTTCAACGATTCCTCATACTCAGCAAGCTGCAGGATAACCCAGGGCGACTCTGAGTTTCCGTGGCCGTGATAGCGTGTGAGAATGGCTTCCGCTGCCTCCCTCTTATTGTGAACGTACAACCATCGGGGAGACTCGGGGATCAAGAGGCTCAGGAGAACGATCAGGCCGGAGCAAAGTGCTTGCAGCCAGGTTATCAACCGCCACGAGTAATCTCCGCCTGTGTTGAGTCCAGCTCGGGCGGATCCGGCCGCGATGATGGCACCCGAGAACCACAGTGTATTATACATGGCTGGTGAACTAGGTCAGTCGTTGAAGGAAAGCACATTCCGAGTTATCAACTTACCTCCAACACGTCCACGATAAGCCGGATGATTGATCTCGATGACGTACATAGGTCCCGCAGAGGCTGCCAGAGATACGCCGAAGCCCAGGAGGAAGCGTCCTCCCATGAACTGACCCGAGGAATGGGAGAGACCTTGGATGATGGTTCCAACAACGATGATAAGTGAGCCCGAAAGCATTCCGACTCTGCGACCGAAGCCATCGAGGACAGGACCGACGAAAGGAAGCGCAACAACGCCTCCAATCTGGTACATGGCGGATACGATGCCCGCCCAGATGCCGCTACTTTCAACACCATATTTTTCTCGAAACCAGGGGTTTTGCAAGAGATTATTGATCAGACTTCCGTCGTATCCGTTCATTGTGCTGCATAAGAATCCGACAAAAGAGAAGCAGTAGATGAGGATTTGTCCTCGGCTCCATGCGTGGGGTGGATCTTCGATCATGGCTTTGGCGAAAGCCTCGTTGCCAGCTACCACCTTGGTCTCGCTAACTTCTTTATGGTTCTATAAATAATGAGTAAATGACTGACAATCATGTTACTACATCTGCATTTGTGCATGGGACAATCATACCTTTTCGCCCTCATCGTGGACGTGGTGATGGACTTTGTCTTCCATTGAAGCCGACCTTTGGGTCATAGTGCTGATAACAGCCTCGAAAAGCTCACAAAGGATTTGTTATAAAGTGACTGGTGTAGATGTGTCAGGGTGGATGTTCCAAGCAACAGAGCGCAACCTGGAAAAGTTCACAAATTGGCCAACTTATAGTTGAACAGATGAACTGGTGCATGGGATGAGGCGGCAACGAACTTTACCTGAAAAGGCCAACGGCATCCCCCAGGCCGGTAAAGTTTGGTCAGTTGGCCCGAGGCGGACAATGTGGTCTGATAGCATTATTCGGGGTGCAAGGAATGCCACAACACTAGGTAAAGGAGAGGCAAGTGAGACAAGCCACTTATGAGTACTTGTTAGAAATGTTATCGTCTGTTAGTTTCTTTTCCAAGAGAATAATCTGGTGCTCTCATGATCCTGGACGCTTAGCGCAGTCGGATTGTGGAGTATGGGGTGAGTGGCCTGGAACCATGCCCAAAACGGGCACGGAACACTTGGCTCTGCGGCTCATAAGACAAATTGGATACGGGTGCCACGTCCCGTGTCAGGAACGGCAGCTTACTCGACAATCAGCCACACTAAGTCTTCACAAGTATTTAGACAGCAACTTACCATACCCAGCTCTTATCAACAATTGGCATACTGTCGCAACCGAATGCTTGAAAGTTTTTTTCACTGATTCAGACCTTCATACCTACCTAACAGCCCTCCTTGGTCAATCATCGTCATTGATCATGGTGGTAACAGCACAACGTACCCTACTCGAGAAAGGATGGTCCTTCAAAAAGGTGACAGATGGCGACGATGCCTGGAAATCTGTTGCCAGGGTGCCCACGGTAGCTCATATGGATTTGCTGGATAATGGCCTGTATGCATACTCTTCATGACACTTGACACATACTGATAACTCTTGCAGTATCCCTGATCCATTTCTCGACATGAACGAGCTGGATGTTGAATGGGTGGGAGAAACTGACTGGGAATACCGCACCACGTTTGACTCCCCATCGACAGACAGTGCGTCAGTTTACCTTATTTTTGACGGCCTGGATACTTTTGCCGAGGTGAAGCTCAACAACACCGTCATCCTCAAGAGCGACAACATGTTTTTGAGCCACCGTATCGACATCACTGGCCACCTGAACAAGACCGGGACTAATGTGCTTCTCATCAATTTCGAAAGCGCGTTGCTGAAAGGCCGTGAGCTTCAGAAAGAGTATCCCAACCATCGCTGGGAACTTTTCAATGGAGAGGCTGGGCGATTAACTGTTAGAAAGGCTCAGTACCACTGGGTAAGTGCAAGATCA
Source organism: Fusarium sp. MBC 364 (assembly GCA_030777805.1). Lineage (NCBI taxonomy): Eukaryota > Fungi > Ascomycota > Sordariomycetes > Hypocreales > Nectriaceae > Fusarium > Fusarium sp. MBC 364. Next base: position 132,035 of record JAPFSC010000126.1, read on the forward strand.
AGAATGCAATACTTTGGGGTTATGCTGACGGATGTGAAGGGCTGGGACTGGGGCCCATTACTCAATACTGCTGGCCCATGGAGGCCGGTACGACTTGAAGTATCTTCCGCCCACATTAGTGACATAATTGTCAAATATGAACTTTCTCCAGATCTGAAGAAGACTGAGGGCGCAGTGGAACTCAGCGTTGTTGGAGAATTTGACGAAGCCAGTCTATCGATCCATTGTCAAGATACGAACGTGTATACATCAACAACAAAGCGATCGTGCGGGAACGGCTTAGCTATATCCTTTTCTATCGGTATGTGGTAACAAGATTTCACTGCAATAGCGACTATACTGATTATTCTCTAGAGGACCCCAAGCTTTGGTATCCCGCTGGGTACGGCGACCAAACACAATATGATATCACTGTCAGTGTTTTGAGAAACGGCCAAGAACTTGACAAGGTGACCAAAAAGAGTGGTTTCCGACGATCTGAGCTGGTCCAGAATCCCGATTGTCACGGAAAGTCTTTCTTTTTCAAGGTCAACAACATTGACATTTTTTGCGGTGGCTCATGCTGGATTCCAGCCGACAACTTCCTGCCTAGGATCACGCCTACAAAGTATCGAGAGTGGCTGGAGCTCATGATAGAAGGGCATCAGATCATGACAAGGTAGGATGTCAGTCATAGGATATCGATACATGATTACTGACATGGGTTATTAGAGTGTGGGGCGGAGGCATTTACGAAGACGATGCTTTTTACGACTGTTGTGATGAGCTTGGTATTCTAGTTTGGCAAGACTTTATGTTTGCCTGTGGGAATTATCCTGTCGGGCCATCCATGATCCAGTCGATCCGTGAAGAGGCGAGACAGAATGTTGGACGACTACATCACCACCCTTCTATCATCATCTACGCCGGCAACAATGAAGACTACCAGGTGCAAGAGGGTGCAGGCCTCGAATATAACCCAGATGACAAAGATCCCGGATCATGGCTGAAATCAAACTTCCCCGCTAGATACTACTACGAGTACCTATTGCCTGGAGTGATATCAGAGGTATCTCCAGGAGTGACATACTGGCCCGGTTCGCCATTTTCCGGGGGTAAAAACACACCAGACAAGACCACTGGTGATCTTCATCAATGGAACGGTACGTGATTGATCTCTTGCTGACGATCTGCGCTTATTGACTTGGGGTAGTTTGGCATGGAACACAGGAAAAGTACCAAGTTTTCGACACTTTGGGTGGAAGATTCAACAGCGAATTCGGCATGGAAGCCTTCCCTGCTTTACCAACTATCAAACACTGGATCACCGATAAGTCTGAACGTTTCCCACAGTCTCAGACTATGGATTTCCATAACAAAGCCGACGGTCATGAACGGCGCATAGCTACCTACGTGGTAGAAAACTTTCGACCGCTTCCAGACTTGGAGGTAATGATCATAGGTCCCTAAGCTTCCCGCGCATATTAACTAATCTGTTCACAGGGTCACTTGTACCTCACTCAGCTCTGTCAGAGCGAAGCGATGACCCATGCCTACCGCGACTGGCGTCGTCAATGGGGTGATGACCGTCGATGCGGGGGTGTCCTCGTGTGGCAAATGAATGACTGCTGGCCCGCGATATCTTGGTCTATCGTCGACTATTTTCTTACTAAGAAGCCAGCATATTATGCGATACGTCGAGCTCTGAAGCCCATTGCTGTTGGAGTCCAACGGCAGCATCATGACTGGAGTGTTGTTCATGCCAGACCAGCAAAGACATCCTCGTTTAGTGTTTGGGTCGCCAGCAGTGAACGACAGGAAAGAACCGTCACAATTGACATTCGCTTCATATCTATTAAGACAGGCAAGGATGTGAAAAACAAGATTGAGAAGAAGGACCTAGTTATCGGTCCTAATGGAACCACCGAGGTTCTTACTGGTCAAATAGACAACACGAAGCAGGAGCCACATGTTATATCAGTGCGTGTTCTGGAGGATGGTATGTGTGTTTCTCAGGATATTGATTGGCCCCAGCCCCTCAAGTACCTCGATTTCTCCGCAAGAGGCGTTGAGGTTGAACTGACATCTGACGGGTACCACCTCACGGCCAAGAGACCTACTAAAGGCTTAGTCTTTGAAGAGACTGCAGGCGTGTCACTGGAGGATAATTGTATGGACCTTGTCCCTGGAGAGGACTTTGTCGTCAGGGTGAAAGGAAATAAAGCTTTAGCTAAGATGCCAAGATATAGATATCTTGGAATGTAGGGTTATAGAAGCTATAGGTAGTTATGTTGAGATTTGTCAATCCTCTGCTGTATTCCACCACGGCTAGTCCAGCTTTCCGGGATGTCAAAGGTGGTAGCGATATAAAAGGCTTTGCAAATAGTGACTTTTTTGAAACAGGCTGGGAAGCTTTCCTTTGGCGGGACGCCGCCACTGGATTAGGCGAGCCAGATTTTACGAAACTAGCTGCTATATTAAAATCATAATCTAGGATGTTACTGCTATTAACCTTCGAGGTTGTTGTTATGTCAGAGTATATGTAATATAACTACTGTGGTTGTAACATAAATGTTCTTTTTATAAAAGCTTTTGAGATAGAAGAATTTAATTAAACGCTATTTAAGTATGGAAAAAGTTTAACAAGGTCTATAAGTAACCTTTAGGTACACTGAATAGATATTTCTTTCAAATTAAGTAAAGCTTTACTTGGTGTATTACTATGTATAACATATATCTATCTTCTTTCCCGAGACTTAGGCAAACGTCCATGGAAGCTGGTTTGGTGCTTTTGTAAGATATCAAGTCTAGCAAAACTCTTATCTCCACATTCAGAACAGTAAAAGCGTTTGCGAAGCTCCTTTGGCAGATGTGTGTCTAAATGTCGTTCTAAATCTCTTTCCAGAAACATATTGCCACAGTATTGACAAGGAATAAGAGCTCCAGGTGCGTACGTATGGGAACTATGATCTTTGTTAGGGATAACAACTTATCAATTTCACAATAAATCACGTACTTTGTGTTTTGCGCATTTCCTATGGAACCACAAATCTGATCTGGGCGATAGAAGTCCATCCAAATACTTGCTGCTTCAGTGGTTGGAACAGCAAAGGGTTGGGGATTAGAGTTGCATGTCTGTGGCTGTTCACGTCCCATGTCGACCTGCTGCATAGTTGGATTTCCAAAGTATAGAGGCATGCTGCTATGTTGCCGAGAGTTAAAAGAAAACACGGAAGATTACCCAATCTCTTCGAAATGAGTAGGTGAAGTATAATTGCTCTAACCAGCCATAATATCTTCACCTCCCGATTGGATAACTGAAATCTCCCGATCATTCGCCTGTGTGCTGGGACTGGTATTGGACAGTGTTGGCACAGAGCTAGCTTCGGATGTAGCCTCGACAATGCTTACATTCGGCTCGTTCTCTGCTGTTGCAACCTCTTCAACACATAGTCGTAGCACCTCCAGGTCATCATGAGTCCACTGATATTCATTGTGGTCAGTGGCAGAACCGGCCCATTTGGTATCTGCCGAGTCGCCGCGAAAGTCTCTCACCGACATGAAGGATCGCGAGAAGCCAAGAATAATAACATATATTTTTGTTCGAATGACACAAAACCCAAGGGTCGGTGTCTAGGAAAGGCCTGCCAGACGATCTTTTCACCTATCGAAGTATGGCCGCTTTATATATCTGTGTAGACTGGGGCAAACGGCTGTGTTTGAGGGGCGAATACCAAGGTAAGAAAGGCTTCGAAGCATTCAACATTAACTCTTATCGGTTACCTGAAGTCATCCTTTCTTGGCTAGTGCTGGATATAGGTGAATCAAAACTATGGATGCCTAGTCATCAGACATCTAAAGTGTACAAAGGGTACCTTACGAATGCGATCATCAAGAGCTCTGATCTGTTTCAAAGCGGTACAACAATTGTTGAACCGCCTTAGAACCAATAAAACTGCCCAGAGGGATGTCGCGGCTCTTCGAGAGCGTCATACGAATCTTTACGTAGACAATGATTAGTTACTGTCATCCATATGTGCGGGCGGCCAACTAATGCGGGCGGCCAGCTAATGCGGGCGGCAACCTAATGCGGGCGGCCAACTAACTCAAGTTAGGTCACGCGGCTTCTTCTGCTTCTAGATGCGGAACTTCATCATTGGCAGGGCCTGTAGAATATTTTCGGTGGTTGTATAATTGATCAACCAATCGATGAGGTAGATAAGGCACGATAACGACTGTAATCTCAACATATGCGAGTCAATTGACCATAGATAAACAAGATGTGCATACATTGTTACCATGTATCTAATCTATGGGAGAAGCTTTAGACAGTACCATATTGATCATGAGGTCCTCACCAAATTGACCCTGCGCGATATGAACCTTGCTCAGATTTGCTATCCCGACTGGCATAAGAACCGAAATAATTTTACTTTCTTTCTGCTAGCTTAGGTCAGCATTTAGGCTACGATATCTTGATTTGTAAAAGTGTTTCCGTTCAAAAGTGTTTCCGTTCCCTCAACAACCCTTTCTCGCACTGCCAGAGTACAACTTTTTTTTTGGTTTTTTTTCAGGCATCAACCATTTGCTCGCCCGCAGGCTTCGTTCCGCTGTCTCTCCTCCTCCCACCAACATCAACCGAATCACAAATACCACACGTCGACAACCATGGCGACATTCAACGGTTTTCCAAAATTACCAGGGGAGATCAGAAATATGATCTGGTCCTTCGCTATTCGAGATGATCGCCCGGGAGTTCACATCTTCAGAAGCAAAAAATGTGCGGGCGCAAGTCGATTTGAGAAAGCCTGGATTGGATCCGGTCCCAAACTTGACCCTTTCCCTTCTTTCCCCAGTGTCAAAGAGGACGACCCAATACGCAAAAATGAATCGATGTATTTGATCGACGCTGGCCTATGGATGGCTTGCAAAGAATCCCGAGCTATTATCGGAAACCGCTTTGGAATTCCAAAGTGGACTATACGCCAATGCCAAGATCAGTCCATAGACGGGGCTGGGGACTATTTAGTTAGCCTCGAAGATTGCGGATGGCTAAGTAAGGCCCTACCACCTCGCGTCCGTCCAGTGGAAAAGAGTACAGCGCTTCCTGATGGCAAAAGCCTCGAGTTGTCCAAGCCAGACTACTTTTGGGGGTCGCCGCTCCCCCAATTCACCACTTCCCAGCAGCGAGATCTCTTCGTCTTGCAGGCTTGGTCCCTCCGCGATGTTGACTGGAATCACCTCACTTTCGACTTCGGCTTCGGACCCTGCACATTACGATCTCGGTATGGCCTCAACAACATAGGCGTCGTGTACAATCCTTCCTGGTGGCACAAGGAGAACGAAGATTGGAGGCCGCACGTTATCAAGATCCTTGCGGAATACTCGAGTAAGAGAAGGTTTAATCCAGTCGACAGGTTATGGATCGTCGACCATGGTCTGAAGAGGAGTGAAGACGCCCCCACTATCGAGGAGATGTCGGCGAAATCCGAGGTTCCGTACCGCACGTTCTACACTAGCGACAGGAAGCTTGTTGAAGTGAACGATTGGAATATGGAGCATTTCACGTTGTATTACCCTGAGGCCTTGGACAAAGAAGGCCAGCCACTTCTGGATAGCTCTGTTGACCTTGCCTGGCGTCTTTATGGTACTTATGGACGCCCTGTCTCTGTTCTTGGCTGGGATGATCTAGACAGTTAGCTGTCTGAGCATAGGAGAGGAAAGGATTTAGTCAATTCATGCAGGCTCGGTTACAGTTTAGCCTGCTTTATTATGGTTTCTTTCCTAATAGACGAAATTTCTTCTGTTCTTTCACGCACTTCACAGAAGGTGACCTAACGTCGGGGGGCACTGCCAGGCCACGACAGGTGCTATTACCTATCGCACTTGCGCGTACAATAAGGAAAGAACCACCGTGCCAACGGCGTAACGGGAGAGTAACCCCGCACTCGTCTCCTCTCCTTTTCCTTTTCTTCATCCAACTTCTCATCCTCTCTCCCCTCCAGAACAACATCACCACTGCATCGACCTTCACGATCGTCTTACTCCGACCCCCCTCCTGATAGAGACCGCTCCAGCTATGCAGATTGGTAAGCGCTTTGTCGACCTATGTTCGGATTCTTGACAGCTGACAGAGGCGGAGATTGTGGTCGTCGGCGAAGCGTGCCCTTACCCCTTTCGACAGCACCTTGCACGCCGAAATCTCCAGTCGAAAACGCGACCGAGTTATGAGGCAAAGGGCGCCCCCTCAATATCCCACCCCTTCCTTTTTTCCCCCTTCTCAACGCCATCGACCACTTTCTGTAAGTGATCACCCCCAGCCCCTGAAACAAGGAAAACAATTCTTCTCTGCCTTTGAAAGAATGAATACGTTTCTTGATTGCTTTTTGAGACCTTTACTAATTGTTGGACAGGCCGTTACCGCACAAGTACGTATTCAACCACATCCGCTGCTCATGATCTGGGACGCTGATACGCAGGTTTCCCCAGAAAGCTCTTTGGTTCCAAACTTGTAAGTCTACACACTTTACAACAATCTGGTTGCAATGGCTAACATATTCGTGATACTTAGTACTTCCAAACTTTTTTTAAGTAAGTACACCACACGCATTCGATCATCTACTTGAGCGTTTCGCTAACTATCGTGACAGATCATCACCATCATCAACGTAAGATCAAATCCCCATCGCATTGGATATCAAGCTGGTTTTGTCTTACAGATTGGATAGAATGGCTCCGCCAAAGAAGTCTGTAAGTAGACACCCAGACCCTGTCCACAATGGCTGGATGGCTTTGTTTCAGATCCGCTGACAGGTGTGCAGAAGACCTCCGAAAAGGCCGTAAGAAGCTGTCAATGTGTGAGCCCAGCGCTTTGACTTAGATTCCAAAGGCCAAGAAGGCCCCCTCCGAGGAGGGCAAGGTACGTTTTAAGGGCAACAACTTCTTCAATCAGTGTACTGATAAATTCTTTACAGAAGCGCAGCTCTGTACGTTCCCGAGGCGATAGATCTTACTCCGCTAACCCCACCGATGTATAGTCGACCATGTCGAACAATTCGGCCGCCAGGGCCGAAGACGTAAGTTAATTGCCGTACGGTACGATAAGTTCCAGTGTTGGATAGCATGGCTGACTGATAATCTATAGGAGCCAAACAAACGCCCTTCGGGACGTAAGTCCCAGCCTCAGATCGTGGGGATAAGTTCATGCTACTGCCCTCCTCCTATAGAATATGTTTCACTAACATCTTCCAGGCCAAGGTCTCTGACGTGAGTCCATACATCATGACAGATCAACTGACTGCGATACTGAATCCACTCCTAGCACCCCGATCCACTTGACTATGCTATCGTCGGAAGGAATACTACGATCGATTGGATGTTACGATGGGCACTTTGATGGTTGATTGGACGATCGATGGAGGATTGGAGATCTGCGATCAGGATGCTAAGGATCCAAATAACGCTTCCAATACAAGGAAAAGATGAAATCTTCAACCCAATTTATCCCTTGGTCAATGCTGTGGACAATGACTCGCCTTGCGATCACTCGTCACGCACCTCTCGCTCATTTGGAACGTTGCATCCCATATCCAATCCTCTGTCGTGCATATCTCTTTTTTATCACTTATCCAGCACCCTTTATCTACTGCGTTCCATCGGAGATCTCATTCCTTACAGTTCCACGTCCTGTCGACCATTGCCCATTCTCCAAGTCGGCCATCTCTTGAACTTGCGGGTGCGATATCGCTGTTCCGATAAAGGAAGAGTCGTCTTGTAAGGCTTAGGCTATCATCATAAGGCTGTATGAGTGTTAGTCTAAGCCGACATAAAGTAACCAAGCTCTTTCGTCTCTTATGCTTTTGGGGGCAATTCTTCTGATTGGTTGTGGGAAATACTTACAACAAAGAGAGGGTCTCGGTTGAGTAGCCGAACCCGCGTCCGTTAATAATCCTGCGTGTCAACTGTGTCTTGAATTTTTCGCTAATGACAATCGTGTCATTATATCACATGTTGGGGTCACTGTGTGTGCCGATAAAAAGGGGCCGCCTGAGGGTATCAGAGAAATTGGCCCCCCAAAACGTAAGGGACGAAAGGTTTGCTTGCCTTATGGAAGCTGAGATCAGTACTTAGACCCCTTCATTGGAGTAGCTCAAACGCCAGAGGACAATCCTTTATTATACACCTCCTCCCTTCGCAGATCTTGGGTGACGATGGTTCTCACGCAGGCTCAGACTACACGACGCCTGTAGAATGAACTACGACCGGGAAGACGCCAACACTCAAGACACAAGATGTTTGATAGACGAAGCACCAAGGACGGTAGATGAAGGACGATGGATTAAGCATGGTGGGCGAAGCATGGACAACGAAAGTTGAGCGATCGGTGACAGGATATAGGATTCGGAGGGTTCAATGATGGGAGAGCTGATCGGAGAGATGGATGGCGAGCTGTAGAGTTTGGGATACGCCGGCAATGAATGAGTCTAGGAAAGGATTTCCCAGTGTCACGGAGTGCTTCATTGGAGCATAGATGAGAATGTTGAAACACTTAATGATTCGTTGAGACGCGCCTTCAAACTGTCTGGTCCCCGGCACCCAAACCCGAGTTCTTCCATCGTCCTCTCCTATGCTCCCAATCGTCCGCTCCAAACAACTCTTATCCAGTGCAAATGATCGCTGTGTTCTGTCTCATGAGCGTTCGGCTCCCGCGGTAATCTTGTTGTCGGTTCTTGAAGATGTCGCAGGCCGCAAAGGGGGATGAGGAAAGGGCAAAAGCCACCGGAGACAAGTCGATGTCTTCCTGGTTGTTCTTCGGAGACAATCAAGATTGGTATTGAACATAAAAGTATCCATATGGGGTCTTACATCCGCGCGCTGGCGGAGCCACCGTCTTTCGTTGGCTAAGTCCTGGAGGAAATGGCAATGATGGTATACTTACAACCAGGTGCGCACGCTTGAACTAAATTCATCACTAGTCAGTACTGATATTGGGAATATTGGAATTGCTGATAACTCACATCGAGTTCGGTATTGAACTGGGTAGTTGTTTTAGTACAGTAGTCAGTATCGTTGCCAGGCAATAAATGGATTTACCTCTTGGATCTTAGGCTGCGGTATGTCAGTAGAGGCCACCATGTATAATAGCAAACAAGATGGAATTACCGCGGGGAGGGGCGCCGGGCGGGACGGCCCCCAAGGGCGTTTGTTGGAGGTCTGCAAACGATAAGTAAGAGGCTCTGGGATATGTAGGCTCACTTACATTTTCGGCCCCGGCGGCCGAGTTGCTCGACATGGTCGACTATACACCCGTTGAGTTAGCAGTGTATGATCTATAGTTTCGAACGGGAGTCGCTAGGAACGTACGAAAGAACGCTTCTGTAAGAGGTCTGTCAGTATACTAATTCAAGAAGTTGTTGAACCCTGAACACGTACCTTCCCCTCCTCAGAAGGGGCCTCCTTGGCCTTTGGGATCTAAGATATATTAGCAATCAAAGCGCTGGGCTCACACGTCGGTAGCTTCTCACGGCCTTGTCAGAGGTCTTCTGTATATCTGTCA